>JAJPUD010007099.1:0-11773 GCA_023553655.1 Myrmecobius fasciatus
TTCCATGTCAGTTGTTTTTCCTAGGACATATTTCATATTTTCTTCTATTTTTTCATTTTTTCATTTTTGTTTAACTGATTCTTGAAGTCTTATTGAGTCATTTACTTCTATTTGTTCAATTTTAATTTTTAAAGTATTATTTCCTTCAGTTATCTTTTTTAGCTCCTTTTGTAGCTGGCCAATTGAATTTCTTGATTCAATGCATTCTTTTTCCATTTTGCCAGTTTTATTTTTCAGTGAATTATTGTCTTTTTCCAATTCACCAATTTTGTTTTTCAGTGAATTGTTGTCTTTTTCCAATTCACCAATTTTGTTTTTCAGTTCACCATTTTTATTTTCCAGTGAATTGGTGATTTTTTCCAATTCACCAATTTTGTTTTTCAGTGAACTGTTTTCTTTTTCCAATTCACCAGTCCTATTTTCCAGTTTTTGATATTTCTGTTGCCCTGATCTCAATTTATTTCCCCATTCTTCTTCTAGCTCTCTTTTGAGATTCTTAATGCAATCATCCAGGTAAGCCTTCTGAAAGGGAGACCAACTTAAGTCTGCCTCTTTGGCTTTATCTGGGATTGTTTTCATAATGTCAGGATCTGGGGACTGTTCTATTTTTTCTCCGTAAAAGCTTTCTATGGTGAGAGCTCTCTTCTGCTTCTTGCTCATGATTTAAAGTTGGGATATTGGTCAAAAGCAGAGGAAACTGCAACAATTTGTGTTTGCCCTGGGGCAGTTTGTTGAGTTGACTTCCGGTCTGAGGCTGGTCGGGCTAGATTAGCACTGGGACCACGTTTTCAGCTGCTCTCGATCCACCCTTTACCAAAGGCAGATCTGCCAAAGCACCTGCCCGCAAGCAGAGCAAGGTGGCCCAGGTGTCTCCCAGGGGCTTTCTGGGTGCCTCAAATCCACCCCTCTGTCGCAGCCCTGACTTCCGCCCCGGCTGGAGTCTGATAGCGACCAGTGGCTGATTTCCCCTAAGGCTAACCTTCTCTGGAGTTCTTTCAAGATAGATTTTTGATAGAAGTGCGTTGTAGTCCAAATGTTTGGGGGAGTTCTCACTCAAAAACCAGTTCGAAGGCTCACTTTGTCTGGGTTTGAGGGAAGTCCCAGGAGTTCACAGAGAAAGCTGTCTGCTGTTCGCCATCTTGGCTCCGTCGTCAGCTTCCAATTCCTTGCCACTGCAAAAAGAGCTGCTGCAAACATTTTTGCCCATGTGCAACCACCTATTTTTTTTAAAAATAAATTTTTATTAGTGTCTTTTGTTTTCATATAACTTAAATTTCCTAGTATATGTCATCTACATTTCCTGTCTTATCTCTTAATATTTCCTCCATTGCCACAAGAGCATTTTTTATAATGAAGAATAAAAGAAGAATAAAACAAAACATTGCAACACATTGACAATAGAATGAATCTGACATAAATTTCCAGTATTTCATACTCATAGCCTCTCTTTAAAGAAGTTGGAGAAAATATCTTATCATATCTTTTCTTTGCAGCCAAGATTTAGCCAACATATTTTACAGTATGATTATTAATTCCTTTCTATCCAAACCTATTCTAAAATTTTGAAACCAACTTTTTTTTTATTAAAACTTTTTATTTGCAAAACATATGTATGGGTAATTCTTCAACACTGACCCTTACAAAGCTTTCTATTATAAATTTTTCCCTCCTGCTCCCCATCCCTCCCCTAGATGGCAGGATATCCACTATGTGTTAATATGTTAAAATACTTGATAAATCAAATATATGTATACATATTTCCACACTTATCATTCTTGTGCAAGAAAAATTGTATCTACAAAAAAAATTGAGAAAGGAAACACAATGCAAGCAAATATCAATAGAGTGCATGGAAATGTTATGTTATGGTCCACATTTCTTATCCCTCTCTCTGGCTGTATATGGCTTTCTTCACTGAACAATTGGAACTTGTTTGAAACATTTCATTGTTGAAGAGAGCCATGTCCATCAGAATTGATCATCATATAGTATTGTTGTTGCTATGTATAATGTTCTCCTGGTTCTGCTGATTTCACTCAGCATCAGTTCATGCAAGTCTCTCCATGCGTCTCTGAAATCGTTCTGCTGGTCATTTCTTACAGAACAATAATATTCCATGACATTCATATACCATAATTTATTTAGCCCTTCTCCAATTGATGGGCATCCATTCAGCCTCCATTTTCTAGCCACTACAAAAAGAGCTGCCACATGAAACCAACTTTTAAGAATCTTTCTTTGAAGATAACTTTTGAAGACTAGAACTTGTCAGTGCAATGATAAATCATAAGTCTAGAAGACTTTAAAAGATATATATAATATACATACACACATTATGTGTATGTATTTATGTGTGTGTATATGTTGTGTGCATATGTGTATGTAGTTGGAATCACCTCCATACTTTTGCTTCCTCCAAATAGGAGTTTTAATCTTTTTCTTGTTATGGACCCCTTGGCAGCCTAGTGAATACTATGGACCTGTTCTCAGATTAATGCTTTTAAATGTATAAAATAAAACACTGAATAAAAAGGAAATGAATTACATTAAAATAAAATATCAAATATTAGTGATAAAATATTAGTATCAAAATAATATCAAAATTCCTACATTAATCCCAGATTAAGAACTCTTATTCTGATGTCTAATTTTTTAAGAACTAGGACTAGAGTAGAATATCAGGCAGATTGGAATTTAAGAATATCTCTAAGGACCAGGCTGTGTACATAGGTTACTTGGTATGAATAGGTTTACATATTGTCTCCCCCATTAGATTGTAAGGTCCTTCGGAACAAGGACTATCTTTTGCCTGTTTTTGTATCCCTAGTGCTTAGCACAGTGCTTGGCAAATAATAGGTGCTTAATAAATGCTTTTGATTGATTGCCCATGTCAACTAATATAGTGTGTTTGTGTGTACTAGAATATAGCAGGATGTTTTTAGTTCAGAGCAAAATTATGATATTTGCTAATAATTATTTTTAGTGCATTTTTGCAGAGAGAAATTATAGTAAAGTTTATAAAAAGTCAAAAAGTTCTGTTATCAGTTAATGTCATAATGATGTTAAATGTAGACTACCCTTTATGCTTCCGTTCCTTCTTTCCTGCACTTGCTTTTGTTCCATGTGAAAAAAATTCCTCAGTTTGACTCAGTAGGCAAAATGTTCTTTTGTGAAAGGAACCTGTGTCACATTCTTAATGTTTCTTCTTTCTTCGTATTCAATCCCTTCTCTCAGAAGAGAAAAATGCTTCCCTGTTAGCTTTTTAAGTGATCTCCTTTTTGAGACTAAGATTTCTCTTTCCATCATTCTCATTCTAGTGATCAAGTTCTCTTCCTGGTTGATTGAACTGAAGCAGAGTTCCTTGAATTGGATTATAGTTGCTGATTCTACCCTTGGAGATTAAATTGCTTCCTCTTTTATTGTAACAGACTAGCATGGGACCCTGGAGTACAAAGAAACTATGTTTAGGATAAATTGGAAATAATCAGCACAAGAAAGGTGGTAGAATTAATAGGGATTGTGAAAAGCAGTTTTAATGAGATTTTATCTGGGAGTTGAAGGTAGCCAAGAAGAACATTCCATGTGAGAGAAAATGTCCAGAGTTGAGAGAGTGTCTTGTTTGAGGAACATCAAGGAGGAAGTATTGGCATATAATCAAATGGGTACATATGAGGAGTATAAAATGTAAGGAAACTGGAGGTATGGAGTGAGCAGGTTATTAAAGGCTTTGGATGCCAGATTTTATATTTGATCCAGAAGTCATAGGGAGCCAATGGAGTTTATTGGAAAGGTAACAATCAAGCTTGTGCTTTAGGAAAATCACTTTGGCAACTGAGTGGAAGATGACCTGCAGTGGGAATATACTTGCATCAGGCTATTGCAATAGTGAAGGCATGAAGTGAGCCGGGTCTGCACTAGAGTGATAGCGGTGACAGAGGAGAGAAATGGATATATTCGAGAGATGATGAAATTGATAGACTTTGGCAACATGTTGGATATGGGAGGGTGGGGTTAGAGAAAATGGCAGTTGTTACAGGTGTCATTTTTGTTTTATAGAAGAGGAGACAGAGAGGCTTGAAAAAAACGGTTAATTTCCCAGGATAACATAGCTTGTAAGCATCAGAGGCAGAATTGGAATTCATATTTTCATGGCTCTAAGGTTGCCTGGACTATTGCAATACCTTTCTAATTGATTTTTTATTTTCAAGTGTTTTCCCTCTCCAATCCATCCTTCATTCAATTGCCAGAGTAATTTTCATAATATACAGATCTGCTCATACTGTTCTATTATATTATATATTCTATATATATTCTGTTATACTCAATAAATGGCAGAGAGCCAGTCTTTTATATTTACTATCATGTGTAAACTTTGTTGGATACTTGAATTCCTACACAACTTGTCTTCAGCCTACCTTTCTGCTTTGTTATACATTATTCCCCTCCATGTATACTAAAGCTTAGGCAAACTGTCGTTTTTAGTGTTTCTTGTACACAATATGCTATCTCCTCTTCCTGTCTTTTTACTGTGTACATAAATTCTAATAAGGTTATTGGTATTCTGTTGTATATATGTGGATTTTAATGTGTCTATTTTTAAGGACAACTTCCAGTTTTTTGCTGTCATAAAAAGAAATGCTATAAATACTTTTTACCATATGGATCCTTTCCTTTTTACTTTGATCTTTTTGGTGTAAAGAACTACTAGTGGTATTACTGGATTAAAAGGTTTTAATAGCTTTTGGGAATAGTTTGCAACTCTGCCAACAGTGAATTGGTACACCTATTTCCCCATATTTCCCATATGCTCTTCAGCTTTTGTCATTTCCATTTTTGTAATTTTAACTAAACTAAGCAATGTAGTACCTCAAAGAGTTTTTAAAATTTGAATTTCTTTAATTATTGTTTTAGAGCATTTTTTTTCATATGGCTATTGATAGCTTTGATTGTTTTCCCTCTGAAACTGTTTATTCATATCTTTTTACCATTTATTAATTGGAGAATGGCTCTTATTCTCGTAAATTTAACTCAGATCCCTATATATTTTTGAAATGAGACCCTTATCAGAGGACTTCTTAGAAATATTTCCCCCAATTTCTTGTTTTTTTCTTATTTTTTAGTTTAATTTATTTTGTGTAAAAACTTAAACTGTATGTAATAAGAATTATACATTACATTTTTGTGAACCTTTCTGCCTCTTGTATATTAATAAATTCTTCACCTACCTATAGGCTCGACAAATAATTTTCTCCATTCTCTACTAATTTGCTTATGATATCACTCTTTAAGTCTAAATTGTGTACTTATTTTGAGCTTATTTTGGTATGTGGTATGAGATGTTGGTCTCTGCCTAGTTTCAGGCAGACTACTTTCCAGATTTCTGAATGGTTTTTGTTAAATAGTGAGTTTTTGCCCCAGTTGCTGAGATTTTTGGCTTTCTCTAATGTTAAGTTCCTATGCTCATTTGTTTCTGTATTTTATATAGATTATCTGTTACACATTTATCTCTTTGTTTCTTACCTGCTATCAAGTTGTTTTGATGATTATATTTTTGTTTTATAGTTTGAATTCTGGTACTGCTCAAGCCCATTCCCATTTCTTTTTCTTTTTGATTCTCCTAATAGTCTTGACTTTTTGTTCTTTTAGATAAACTTTGTAATTTTTTTCTAGCTGTGTAAAATAATTGATGTTCATTTGATTGACATGACATTGAAGAATTAAATTAATTTAGATGGTATTGCTATTTTTTAATATATTAATTCAGCTCACCCATGAGAAATCAATATTTCTCCAGTTATTTAGAGGACCAGCGAGGTAGTGCAGTGGACAGAATGCTCTTCCTGGAATCAAGAAGACTCATCTTCTTCAGGTTTTTCATCAGTAAAATGAACTGGAGAAGGAAATTGCAAAACTACTCTATTATCTTTGCCAAGAAAACCTCAAAATGGGGTCACAAAGAGTTGGATATAACTAAAAAACAATTGAACAACAATTATTTAGATCATCCTTTATTTGTATAAAGAATGTTTTGTATTCGTGTTTATAAAGTTCTTATGTGTGTATTGTCAGGTAGACTCCCAAGAATTTTATAATGTCTGTAGTTATTTTAAATTAATTTTCTTTTTCTATTTCTTCCTCCTGGGTTTTGCTTGTAATATACAAAGTATCAATGATTTGATGTGGGTTTATTTTATGAAATGAATGTATTTGTTGAAGTTATGTTTCAGTTAGTTTTTCAGTTGCCTTTCTAGGGTTTTCTAGATCATATCATCTGCAAAGATAGTTTTGTTTCTTCATTGTCCATATCTATTCCATCAATTTCTTTTTCTTATCTTGTAGCTAGCATTTCTAGTATACAATTGAATAATAATGATGATAATGAACATTCTTGCTGCTTCTTTGATCTTACTCAAAAGAGTTTTAGTATATCTCCATTATAGACAATGCTTATTTTTGCTTTTGTTTTAGAGGAATACGACTTATTATTTTAAGAAAAACTCCATTTATTCCTATACTTTCTAGTATTTTTTTAAATCGGAATGAGTTCTGTCTTTTGTAAAAAAAACTTTTTCTGCATATATTGAGATAGTAAAATGACTATTGACTTTTTTTTTATTGATATGGTCAATTTTGCATATAGTTTTCTTATCTTCTTACCTGCATTCTTGATATAAATCCAGCCTGGATATAATGTATGATCTTAGTGATTTATTACTGTAATTTCTTTGCAAGAATTTTATCAATATTCATTAATGAAATTCACCTATACATTTATTTTTTTTTCTTTTGACTTTTTCTGATTTAGTATCGACCATATTTATATGATAGAAGAAATTTAGCAGGATTTTTTCTTTTCCTATTTTTCAAACAATTTATTCAGTATTAGAATTATTTTTAAAATGTATATTAGAATTTGCTTGTAAATCCACTTGGCACTAAAGTTTTAGATTATTTATCATTTGTTTAATTGTTTTTTCTAAGATGAGGTTGTGCAAGTATTTATATCAATTTATATTTTTATATTTTTATTATTCCTATCCATTTCTTCCTTTCCCAGTATATTTGCCTTTTTCTATCCTTACATTCTCCTTTTGTGAAATTTTGAATATAACAAAATCATACTAGATACCTTCTGGGTCTTCTAATTATGATAAAATTCTGAGGGGTTGTATATATCATCTCTCCTTATAATAATGCAAACAGTTTAGCCTTTTTTTGGTGCCTTATTATTTCTCCTTTTTTATGTTTCTCTTGAGTCCTGTGTTTAAATGTCACTTTTTGTTTGTTTGTTTGTTTCACTCTGGTCTTTTCATTAGGAGTGCTTGAAACTCCTCTAATTCACTAAATGTTAATTTTTCTTACCTGCCAGATTATATTTAGTTTTTCTGGTTGGATTATTTTTTTAATTTTAGATCCTTTGCCTTCTGGATTATTATTATATCATATTATTATCATATATTATATTATATTATTATAATATATAATATAATATATTATATTATATTACAGAATATTATATTCCATGTCTTCTTTTCCTTTCTTAGTAGTAGCTGCTAAATATTGTATACTCCTGACTATGACTTCATGATATCTTAATTTTGTTTTTTGCTATTTAAAATATTTTCTTCTTCATGTGAGAATTCTTGATTTTGGCTACTATATTTCTGGGAGTTTTCATTTTAGTTTTTCTTTTAGGAACTGATAATGGAGACTTTAAGATATCTGGGGGTGGGGATTCTAGAAAGATAGTGGAATAGGTCTGTAAATTTCAAGCTTTCCAGATTTCTTCTACAAACAGAACTAATTTCTGTCTTAGGAGGAAGATGAACTATTGAAAAATCAAGAAGACAAGGGGCAGAATGGGGTCTTCTGGCACTACCCAAGAAGACCAGAAGAAAGACCCAGGCTGGAATTAATCCATGAGAAGCACAAATGTCTCAAAACTGGCTCCACAGAAACTCTACCTGGGTTTGACTGGAATCTTAGCCAGAACCACATACATTTTCACCTCTGAGATAGGATGCAGAGTCAGGGATGCAAATTCTGGAAGTCTGAGGAAACCTTTACTGATTAGGAATACCAGGCCTTGTTGTGCTGCACTGGGGCCTTGGGTGGGAAGGAACCAGCACACTTATGAGTGCAGAGGCAATGCTGATTGTGGCCCCTTGCAGGAAGATGGAGCTTTTGCTTTGGAGTTCCAGGTCAAAAGGGAGAACTGAAGTAAAACTAGAGGCACCCTTCCCCACCCCACAGTTAGAAACACTTAAACTAATACTTCTCATTTAAAAAAATGAATTGGCAAAGAAGAAAGAACTCAACAATAGAAACTTATTATGGGAACAGGGAAGATTGGGGTTCATCTTCAGAGGAGGATATTGAAGTAAAAAAAGCCCCTTCTATTCCAAAGAGTAACATGAAATGGTCCTGCCCAGAGAGAATTTACAGAACTCAAAAAAGAATTTAAAAATCAAATGAGAGAGATTGAGAAAAAAAAAAACCTAAAAAAAAATCCAAGAAAAACAAGATGATGAAAAAAAAGTTATCTAGCTAGAAAAGGAGATATAATATTAAAGAAGAAAATAATTCATTGAAAATTAGAATTGGGCAAGGGGAAACTGGCAAAGGTATAAGAGATATAATAACTCTATTAGATAACAAATAACAAAACAATATAAAGAATAAAAAATAGTATAAAATGTAAAACATAAGAAAAACAACAGATCTGGAGAATAGATCAAGAAGAGAAAATATAAGAATAATTAGACTTCCTGAAAGCTGTGAGCAAAAAAAGAACTTTGACACAATAATGTAAGAAATAATCCAAGAAAATTGTTCTGTAATAATAGAACATAAGGGGAAAGTAGAAATAGAAAAAAAAATCCATTGCTCATTCCCTCAAAGAGATTGTTTGTGGAAAACACATAGTAATATTATTGCCAAATTTCAAAACTCCCAAATCAAAGAGAAAATTTTGCAAGAAACAAGAAAAAACCAATTAAAATATGCTGGAGGTACAATTAGAATTGTACAGGACTTAGCAGTCACAATAAAAGATTGTAGGTCCTGGAATTATATATATTAATAATAAAAAAAACTAGGGCTGTGACCAAAAATGTCATATCCAATAAAATTATCCATAATATTGAATAAAGAAATGGGCATTCAATGAACTTGTAGATTTTCAGAACTTTCTTTCAACCAAACTAGAGCTCAATAGAAAATTTAACATGTAAGAACCACTATTCAAGATTAATTTCAAGGAATTTAACATGGACAAATTGTTTTTTACATGGAAAAATATGTACCATATGCTTAAGATTGACATCAGTAATTGGGTAGCTCAAAAGAAAGATTTATACAAATGAGGTGCAGAGCAAAATGAACACAGAGGCATTAGAGAGGGGAGAAGGGCTTGTATTTATGAAAACCTACTCATATCAAGAATAGGTTAAATAGGCAACATTACATATATATATATATATAATAAAGGGTATAGCACCATCCAAAATCAATTAAAAAAAATTAAGGGAGGAGGGATGGGTTAATGAGAAAGCAAAGGGTGAGGGAAAAAGACAAGGGAGGGATCCATGGGTAGGGAGAGGTTAAGTAAGAGGAAGGCAAGTTAAGTAATAGAATTGAAGTAGAAAAATTATCAGGGATAGTTCTGTGGATGGGTGTGAATGTATAGTGGTGTGTCTGTATGTGTGTGTATCAAATATATCTGTGCTTAACTATACCTTACTTGGAAGAAGTGGAGAAGATGAAAAGGGAAAAAGAATGAAGTAAAAAAAGTTCACAGCAGAGAACAAAAGGATAACCTACAAGGAAATAAAGAAAAGATGAACACTCATGAATGTAATTTCTTTTACAGTTATATGTCCTTTTTTGAATGGAAATTTATTGTTATATATTTTGAATCCTCCCTGATGTTTTACTAGGCACATGACAATGCTGTGTTTTGTTTTATTTTCCTTTTCTTTTTTAATTGTTTTTTTGTAATAAATAGAAAATAATAATAATAAAAAAAGAAACTAGCAACTATGAGAAGGTGAGAGAGAAGCAAATCAGATTATTCAACAGAATTGGACAAAACCTGTGGCTAGCTCCTATCAGTTGGTATACAAAATATTTTTAAAAAATTCTTACGTTGAGAGTTATTATCTATCCTCCCCAAAAGAAAATAAATGCTATTATTATTTGATTTTTCCTTAATTTACTTTCTAGTTTATTTTTTTATTCTCATATCTATTTCATATTTTCTATTTTTGTTTTTTGCATTTATTTTTATTATTTTTTGATTTCTCATGGAGTCACTAACTTCCAGTATTAGTTATTTTTTCCAGTAAGGTTTGTATTTTTTTCTTCTCTTTTTTTTTAACCAAGCTGCTAATTCTCTTTTTGTAACTTGAGTTAGTTCTCATTTCTTTTCCTATTTACATCACATTTGTTCCTCTACTGCTCTAATTTAGTATTATAAGACATTGTTTTGCTCTTTTTTTTTTTCTCAATGAAAAAGCATTTATTAAATGACTTCTAGTATCAGGCTTTATCATAAAGAGTGAGATACAAAGAAATAACAAAATTGTCTGTATTCTCTTTTTTTTTAAATAAAGCTTTTTATTTACAAAACATATGAGTGATTTTTCTACAGACCTTTTTTTTTTTTGCTGAGGCAATTGGGGTTAAGCGACTTGCCCAGGATCACACAACTAGGAAGTGTCTGAGACCAGATTTGAACTCAGGTCCTCCTGACTTCAGGGCTGGTGCTCTAACCACTGTGCCACCTAGCTGCCCCTCTACATTGATCTTTGCAAAAACTTTTTTTCCCAAGCTTTTCCCCTCCTTCCCCCCACCCCCACCCCTAGATGACAGGTAATCTAATACATGCTAAATATGATAAATTATATGACAAATCCAATACATGTATACATATCTATACAGTTATCTTACTGCACAAGAAACATCAGATCTAGAAAGAGAAGAAGAAAAAACAACCTAAGAAGGAAAACAATATGCATGGAAATATTCACAGAAAGCGTTAAAATGCTGTGTTGTGGTTCACACTCAGTTCCCACATGCCTCTCTCTGGATGTATATGACTATCTTCATCGCTGAACAACTGGTTTGAATCACATCATTGTTGAGGAGAACCATGTCCATCAAAATTGATCATCGTATAGTCTTGTTGCTGTGTATAATGTTCTCCTGGTTCTGCTGATTTCACTCAGCATTGGTTCATGCAAGTCTCTCCAGGCCTCTCTGAAATCCTCCTGTTGGTCGTTTCTTACAGAACAATAATATTCCATAACATTCATATACCATAGTTTATTCAGCCATTCTCCAATTGATAGGCATCCTTTCAATTTCCAGTTTCTTGCCACTACAAAAAGGGCTGCCACAAACATTTTTGCACATGTGGGTCCCTTTCCCTCCTTTAAAATCTCTTTGGGATATAGGCCCAGTAGAAACACTGCTGGGTCAAATGGTATGCACAGTTTGATAACTTTTTGAGCATAGTTCCAGATTGTTCTCCAGAATGGTTGGATCCGTTCACAGTTCCACCAACAATGTATCAATGTCCCAGTTTTCCCACATCCCCTCCAACAGTTATCATTATCATTTCCTGTCATTTTAGCCAATCTGACAGGTGTGTAGTAGTATCTCAGAGTTGTCTTAATTTGCATTTCTCTGATCAATAGTGACTTGGAGCACCTTTTCATGTGACCAGAAATAGTTTCAATTTCTTCATCTGAAAATTGTCTGTTCATATCTT
>JAJPUD010007099.1:16773-29445 GCA_023553655.1 Myrmecobius fasciatus
TAGCTTTTTTAGTTGCAAGCCCAATTCATTGATTTTCTCTTTTTCTATTTTATGCAAATAAGCATCTAGAGATATAAAATTTCCCCTTATTACCGCTTTGGCTGTATCCCACAAATTTTGGTATGTTGTCTCATTATTGTCATTCTCTTGGATGAAATTAGTAATTGTGTCTGTAATTTGGTGTTTCACCCATTCATTCTTTAGGATAAAATTATTTAGTTTCCAATTGGTTTTTGTTCTATTTTCTCCTGGCCTTATATTGCATGTGATTTTTATTCCGTCATGATCTGAAAAGAATGCATTTATTATTTCTGCCTTCCTGCATTTGATTTTGAGGTTTTTGGGTCCTAACACATGGTCAATTTTTGTATAAGTTCCATGGACTGCTGAGAAAAAAGTAAACTCCTTTCTGTCTCCATTTAATTTTCTCCAAAGATCTATCATACCTAACTTTTCTAACATTTTGTTTACCTCCTTAACTTCTTTCTTATTTATTTTGAGGTTTGATTTATCAAGTTCTGAGAGAGGGAGGTTGAGATCTCCCAGTATTATAGTTTTGTTGTCTATTTCTTCTTGCTTCTCTCTGAACTTTTCCTCTAGGAATTTCCATGCTATACTACTTGGTGCATATATGTTTAGTATTGATATTGCTTCATTATCTATGGTACTCTTTAGGAAGATATAATTTCCTTCTTTGCTTTTACTTGGTCTGAGATCAGGATTGCTACCCCTGCTTTTTTTTGTTCACCTGAAGCATAATAGATTCTGCTCCAATCTTTTACCTTCACCCTGTATGTATCTCTATGTTTTAGATGCGTTTCTTGTATACAACATATTGTTGGATTCTGGTTTTTAATCCAGTCTGCTATCTGCTTCTGCTTTAAGGGAGAGTTCATTCCATTCACATTCACAGTTAAAATAACTAATTCTGTATTTCCTGCCATCTTATTTACCCTAACTTATGCTTTTCTCTTTCTTATCCCCTTTCCCTCCTTCCTACTATTTTGCTTTTGAAAACCACTTCCCTCAAACAATCCTTCCCCTTTAGAGCCCCACCCACCCCTTTTTCCCCCCTTTCCCTCCTGTTTCCTTATAAGTATGTCTATTATTCCCTCAGAGCCAAATCTGATGAGATGGAGATTAACCAAATTCTCATTCCCCTCCCTTTTTTCCCCTCAATCACTATAGGTTTTCTTTGCCTCTACATGTGATGTAATTTCCCTTATTTTACCTCCTTTTCCTCTTCTTCCAGTGTTATCCCTTTAATACGTCTAATTTTTTTTTCAGTTTATCATATCATAATAATCATAAAATCACAGTAATCATATCATAGTCATAATGTAATAATAGATTCATAAAATCAACCCTCATTCTATAAGTATCTATAGCATAAATATAGTTCTCAAGAGTTTTTTTTTTCTTGTTACCTTTTTATGTTTCTCTTGTGTTCTGTGTTTGTAGATCAAATTTTTTGTTCAGTTCTGGTCTTTTCAGTAGAAATAGGTGAAATTCTCCTATATCATTGAATGACCATCGTCTTCCCTGGAAGATAATGCTCATTCTAGCTGGGTAACTTATTCTTGGCTGTAATCCAAGTTCCTTTGCCCTTCGGAATATCTGATTCCAGGCCCTTCGATCCTTCAAAGTAGAAGCTGCTACGTCCTGTGTGATCCTAATTGTGGCTCCCCGATATTTAAATTGTTTCTTTTTGGCTTCTTGTAATATCTTTTCCTTGGTATGATAGTTCTGGAATTTAGCTACGATATTTCTGGGGGACTTAATTTTTGGGTTTCTTTCAGGAGGTGATCGATGGATTGTTTCAATAAGTATTTTGCCTTCTGGGTCTAAAATATCAGGGCAGTTTTCTTTTATGATTTCCTGGAAGATAGTGTCTAGGTTCTTTTTTTCATCATGGCTTTCAGGAAGCCCTATAATCCTTAAATTGTCTCTCCTAGATCTATTTTCCAGGTCAGTTGTTTTTCCTAGGAGATATTTCATGTTTTTCTCTATCTTTTCATTTTTTTTGTTTTTGTTTGACTGATTCTTGAAGTCTTGATGAGTCATTCATTTCCAATTGTTCGATTCTAATTTTTAATGTCTTATTTTCTTCAGTTACTGTTTTTAGTTCCTTTTGCAATTGACCATTTACATTTTTTTTGTTCATTGCATTCTTTTTCCATTTTTTTCTATTTTATTTTGCAGTGATCTCATTTCGTTTCTCAATGTTTCTTCTAACTCTCTTTTAAGATTTTTTATGCAATCTTCAAAGAAAGCCTTGTGACATGGAGACCAGTTTATGTCTCTCTTTGGGGCTTTTTCTGGAGTTGCTTTACCTTTAGGGGCCTTAGGATTTGAGGTCTGTTCTTCCCTCTCTCCATAAAAGTTGTCTATGGTGAGAGCTCTTTTTGGTTTTTTATTCATTTTTTTTAAAGGTGTGAGGTCTGTTTAAGGCAAAGGTGGGACAGCTGCTTTAATGTGCCCTGGGGCAGTTCTGCTGATTGAATTATTTCAGGAACTGAGCAGTTCTGCTGATTGAATTATGTCAGGTGCTGGGCAGTTCTGCTGATTGAGTTATTTCAGCTACTGGGCAGTTCTCCTGATTGAATTATTTCTGGTGCTGATCAGTCCTGCTGATTGATTGATTGATTGCCCTAGGGTGCTGTGTAATGGCAGCTAGGTCCGATGGTCATCAGGGGTTCAGTGGTTCACAATCTACCCCCCACAAAAGGCAGACCCTCCAAACCACCTGCCCACAATCAGGACAGATTGGCCCAAGAGGCCCCCAGAAGACTCCCAGGTGTGTGAAAAGCACAACGCTCCCACTCCTGTTCTGACTCCTGTTCCAGCTCCCTGCTCCAGCTCCCTGCCCTGGTGTCCCTGTGCTGCAGTCTGGGTTCAGCAGACCACCCCCCTGCCCAATTAAGACTAGACCTGTTTTGAAGTTCTTCTAGAGTATCTTCTTCTAGAATCGTGTTTTCCTCCAGATATTGTTGATTTTTTTTGCCTCAAAATCAGTCTAGAGGCTTCATATGTTGTTGGTTTGAAGGAAGGTTAGAGGAGGTTACAGAGACTCCTGTCTGATCTCCGCCACCATGGCTCCACCCCTGGAAGGAAGTCCTGTTTTGCTCTTTTAAAAAAGATCTGTTTCTTTAGTTTTTGCTTTAACTTCTGGGAATTCTTTTGGACTTGTGTATGTTCTGCATTTTTTTGTGTGTATTTTCTTATAAATGTTTTCAAGTTATTGTCTTTTCTATTTGTAACTTGAGCTTCCTTGTCACCATAATAACTATAGTCAGAGTCTTTTGTATGCACATTCCTACTTCTTGACTTTGGATTTTATAATAGTGTTGGCCTTGGCACACTTTTGGTGGGGATATTTAGTCACTGTTAGCCTTCTGGGAAGTTCTGCAGGTTCAAGGTGACTGAACCATTGACTCTCCTTTGTTCTTTGTCTTCTGATCTGGTTTTTCTACTGCAGGCTTATGTTCTAGGCTTAAGGTTAGATTTGAGTCACTGCTGTGGTTCTGAACTCAGAGCCACACAATAAATTTCTGGAAATTGGATTTTGCTTTCTATTCAGCTAGGGTCCTATGCTTAGTAGTAGCTGTTTCTCTCTGCTCAGGATTTTTGACCTGGAACTAGATAATGCGTGATGAAGCTTCTAGAAGGAACCTGATATTGCTTTTAAATGTATTGCACTGGTTCCTTAGATCTATTGTGATGCTTCCTGCCCTGGTGCTCTATTTTGGTTTTCTTTCCATCCCTGGGTGCTATAATGTTCCTTGAACCTTTTTTGCTTTTCTAAGCTGTCTGAGGTTTAGAAAAAATTACTGTGATTTTTTTTCTTAGTTTTCTTGATCAGAATTTGGTCTGATTCATTTTCTAGATTGTAATGGAGTAAGTATGTTGGGAAACCAAGTCAAAAATGCTGATTCACACAATGCCCTCATTACTCTATTTCTGAGGCTCAGGATTTAAATGGAGGTCATCCACTTTCAAATTTCCATTACATTCTACTGCTTTTCTTTCTTTGGTATCAGATAGATTTTTCCTTGATCTTATTTAAAACTCCCTCATGTACAATGCATTGAGGATACAAATATAAAAACAAGTACTACTTGTCTTTAAAGACATACATTATCACTAAGGATTTTTTATAACATCCACAACTATTTAAATGTAGGGTTCATACAAATAAATACAAAGTGATTTTTGGAGGGAGAAGAGCTTACAACTTGGGAAATCAAGAAAGGGCTTTTGAAGATGATGGAACTCAGAAGACAGGGATAAATTGACACACATTGAAAAAGTTCAACAAAGTTTCTATGCTGCTCTGTATTGGGATTGGCCATGAGTGGCCCCTTCCCTCTACTCCCCAAATTGGTAGCACTTTACCTGAACCTTGAAGTGAACATTTAAACTAGTGTTCCTTTTTATAGTTCCTTACTTCTTTATGAAGTGACTGTGAGGAAGGAAAGCATCCCAATTAGGAGGCCTTTTGAAAAGACACAGAGATGGGAAATGGAAAATTCAGTACCAGTTGGTATGTGCTAAAAAGTATATTCTAAAATTACTCTAAACATATTTTTCTGTAAAATGCTAAAAAGAATAAAAATAGGTAATAAAAGAAGGTAAAATTGTTCCATTTTTTTTAGCTTTTTTCATATGATTTCTTTTATACCTTGGATGTAAGCATTTTTAATTTTGCATGCATGGCTTTTGAGTTTTAAAAATTTTTAATTATTATTAAAAGCAATCTCGGTGATCTAGATAAGTGATATATCTTTTTCTTTCTTTCTTTTTTTAAAAAGTATTTCTCTCTCTCTAAATTATTTGTTTATTTTAATACACATTGCTTTATGAATCATGTTGGAAGAGAAAAATCAGAACAAAAGGGAAAAGCTATGGGAGAGAAAAAAATGAAACAGAAAAAATAAGTGAACAGAGCATGTTGATTTACATTCAGTCTCCATAGTTCTTTTTCTGGATGTAGATGGCATTTTCTGTCCAAAGTCTATTAGGATTGCTTTGGACTACTGAATCACTGAGAAGAAAGAACCAAGTTTTTCATAGTTGATCATCATATGCTATTATTATGTACAATGTATTCTTGGTTTTCCTTGTTTTGCTCAGCATCAGTTTGTGTAAATTTTTCCAGGCCTTTCTAAAATCAACTTGTTCATCATTTTTTATAGAACAGTAATATTACATGACCTTCATATACCACAGCTTATTCAGCCATTTCCCAATAGATGGGCATCCATTCATTTTCCAATTCTTTGTAATTACAAAAAGAGCTGCTACGAACATTTTTGCACATGTGGCTTCTTTTCCTTCCTTTATTTTTTTTTTTGGGATACAGACCCAGTAATGATTGCTGAGTCAAAGGGTATGTACAGTTTGATAGTCCTTTGGGTATAATTCCAAATTGCTCTCCAGAATGGTTGGATCATTTCACAACTCCACCAACAATGCATCAGTGTCCCAGTTTTCCTACATCCTCTCCAAAATTTATCATTATCTTTTCTTGTCATCTTAGCCAGTCTGAGAGATAAGTTGTTTTACTTTGCATTTCTCTACTCAATAGTGATTTAGAGCATTTTTTTCATATGACTATAGATGGTTTTAATTTCATATCTGAAAATTGTCTTCATATCCTTTGACCACCATTCTTTTTTTAAACTTAAAATGTTTTTATTCTGAACTTAAACAGTAAATAAAAGAAGAATTTTCATATACAAAGTAGAACAAAAAACATTATGAAACTGAAAATCTCTGTTATATGCAGTTTGCTTTTCTTTTAAAATACTTAAGTTTACAGATAGATAACTTTGACTATATTAAGTTAAAAAGTTTTTGTACAAACAAAATCAATGCAGACAAGATTAGGAGGGAAGCAATAAATTGGGAAATCATCTTTACATTTAAGGGTTCTGATAAAGGTCTCATCTCTAAAATATATAGAGAATTGTCTCATATTTATAAAAATTCAAGCCATTCTCCAATCAATAAATGGTCAAAGGATATGAACAGACAATTTTCAGAGGATGAAATTAAAACCATCTCTAGTCATATGAAAAGTTGCTCCAAATCACTATTGATCAGAGAAATGCAAATCAAGACAACCCTGAGATACCACTTCACACCTGTCAGATTGGCTAAAATGACAGAAAAAGTTAATGATGAATGTTGGAGGGGATGTGGGAGGGCTGGGACACTGTTGCATTGTTGGTGGAGCTGTGAACGGATACAGCCATTCTGGAGAACAATTTGGAGCTATGCTCAAAAAGTTATCAAACAGTGCATACCCTTTGACCCAGCAGTGTTTCTACTGGGCCTATATCCCAAAGAGATTTTAAAGGAGGGAAAGGGCCCCACATGTGCAAAAATGTTTGTGGCAGCCCTTTTTGTAGTGGCAAGAAACTGGAAATTGAAAAGATGCCCATCAATTGGAGAATGGCTGAATAAATTATGGTATATGAATACTATGGAATATTATTGTTCTGTAAGAAATGACCAGCAAGATGATTTCAGAGAGGCCTGGAGAGACTTATATGAACTGATGCTGAGTGAAATGAGCAGAACCAGGAGATCATTATATACAGCAACAACAATACTATATGATGATCAATTCTGATGGACATGGCTCTCTGCAACAAAGAAATGTCTCAAACCACTTCCAATTGTTCAGTGAAGAAAGCCATATACACCCAGAGAGAGGGATGTGAAATGTGGACCACAACATAACATTATCATACTCCTTGATTGATGTTTGCTTACATTGTGTTTCCTTTATCTGATATATCGTTTGTGTAGACAAGATTTTTCTTGCACAACAATGACAAGTTTGGAAATATGTATACATATATTCGATTTACCAATATTTTAACATAATTAACATGTAGTGGATATCCTGCCATCTAGGGGAGGGGTGGGGAGTTGGGGGAAAAATTTGTAACGGAAAGCTATGTAAGGGTTATTGTTGAAGAATTACCCACACATATGTTATGCAAATAAAATTTAAAAAATAAAATAAAATTTAAAAAAAAAAGAAAAAAAATACTTAAGTTTAACCTGTAACTTTCAAAATTGTTCTGCTCATCTGATAATAAGGCTTGCTTTCTTCCCACTATGCCAATGGTTTAGAAAGTGAGTGTAGGAAGAATGTCTTTTTTTTTTTTTCTTTTTTTTTTCTTTTTGTAGGCAGTTGGGATTAAGTGAGTTGCTCAGGGCCACACAGGTAGTAACTGTCTAATTCTGGAGTTTACTCAGGTCTTCTTGATGCCAAGGCCAGTTCTCTATCTATTGCACCACCTCTCTGCCTTAGGAAAAATGTCATATAAATGTTTTAGCTCCCTCATGTTTTAGCACAGTGCTGTCTATATATTAGACACTTAAATACTTATTAAGTTGAATTGCTGATCCGTGATTTTAACTGGATTAGTTCAATTGGAATATTCCAATTAAGGCAGTTTATTTAGAGAATTTTCATGCATTCAAAATTATATTTAGAGAATTTTCATGCATTCTAAGTTAATTGCTTTGAACCAAGTGTATCATCTGAAAAAGGGATGGTAGAGGTAGGATAGCACTGTGCAAAGATGGCATGGTTTGGAGTCAGAGGCACAGTCTTGCCACTCTTGTGACCTTAAGTAAATCATCATTTCATCTCTCTGGGCCTCAGCTGCTTCATCTGTAAAATGAAGGATCTAGACTAACTGGGGAAGCATCCAGAGGAGGCCCAGGGTGATGAGAGACCTTGAGACTGTGTCATATGAGAACCTGATGAAGGAATTAGTCATATTTTACCTGTAGAAGAAAAGATTCCAATGGATCATTATATCTATTTGAAGGACTGTCTTATGGAAGAGAAATTATACTTGTTCTATTTTATGATAACAATGATAATAAAAAATAATGAATATATAGCATTTATATAGTGCCAACTATGTGCTAGACACTCAGCACTTTATAATCTCATTCTATCCTTACAACAAACTGAGAAGATAGATGACATCATTATCACCATTTTGTAGCTGAGGAAACTGAGGCAGACAGCAGGTCATATATCTAGTAAATTTCTGAGGCTGGATGTGAACTGTGGTCTTTCCAACTCCAGGTCCAGTGTTTTATGTACAGAGAGCAGAGGACCAAGAATGCTGAGTCAAAGTTTCAATTTAATTCTGATATCAGAAAAATAGCTCCATAATTAGAGCTCTTTGATAATGAAGTGACTGCTTATCTGATATGTTATCACAGGGAATTTCTTTCAGGTCTCAGATTATACTGAGGTTCTGCCCAAATAGTGATGCTGTAATTGAATATCTCTTTGATGTCTAAATCTGTGATCTTATGATATGATGCTGTATTTATGCCATTTATATATTATCAATTCTTAGATCTTTGACTGATTTCCTTAGTGTTAAATATACAAGTCCAAAATTCTACATATTAGGTTGCATATTCCAAGTGATACATGAATAATCAGTACCTAAGAAGCCAGTTTCCAAAGTTGTCTTGGATCAAATTTATAACAAAGAATAAAACAAGAGTATTTTAAGTATTTTGTTTGTTTTCTTCCCTTAAATATAACCATTTCTTGGGGATAGTGTTGATATTGTTAGTCTCAAATGAGTTAAAGCAGCATTATACTTTAGTCCTAAAAATTCCTTGCTGTTTGTGTCTCTTGTGAGTGAAATTGGGGACAAAGTAATACTGGCTAATTTTTAATCACAGCATTTATTATGGGAGTAGAACTTCAGTACAAGGACTAATTTTCAACTCATGTCAGTATGGGACAAAGGCAAGTCCATTTGTAAGTCTATTCCTACTCTCAAATGAATGATGGCCCAGTTTGAGAGCAAGTATTGTTCACTTGACCCACAAGGCTAAAACATAATAAGAATATTCTTCTTGTCAAATCTGGGCAAGACTAATGACTAAACATTGAAGATACCATCCTTTTAGTATTCTGGAGCAGCTGCATTAAAATTTTTTTGTTTAATATTTATGTAGGCATCACAGACACTATGAGAGCATCTGGTATTTTTTGTTACAAATTGCTTGGCTGGAGATAAATATATTTTTGAGTGAAAATGTATTTTTTTCTCATTATTTGCAGCTTGATTAGATCTTTGCTTTAGGAAAGAGATTACTGTTCTTAAATTTTTTTTTATTAAACTACTTATCATTTAAATAGTTTTTACATTTTCTAGCTGAATATATTAAAATAAAAATATCTTAAAATTAAAATAAAATAAGATCGTCTTGCTGTAACTAACTTCTTAATACATATATATATATGTATGAATGCCTATATAATTGTATTTATGTTAACTTTTGACTTTCCTGATTAAAGAATCTATGCTTTTAAATCTAAGATGAGAAGATACTTATTCTTCTGTTAATTCAGTCTTCTTTGCCACTCTGGATAACCCTCATCTCCTCAGGGACGACCTTCATCACCTTTTTCAGTAGGGGACTGATCCATCTTGAGATTGATTTCTGGACATCAGTTAATTCTTTTGATTTCTTTAGGAACATATGATTTTAATCATTCATCTCTCTCCCTAATTTTCACTATCTATAGGTTTCTCTACTACCTATTAATAATAGGTAGTAGAGTTCCTCCATGCTATAATTTAAGCTTCATTTTAGCAAACTGATAATTGTATATATCTCCTCCCTTGCACATTAAAATTTTTAGAAGAAGCTGCCTACCCTTGTTATCTCTACTTTCTCCCTCCCCCTCACTTCTCATTACTTAGCCTGGCTTTCATTCCTTCCCTCTTCAAGATTAACAGGGATCTCTTTATTTTTAAATGCAGTGGTCTTTTAAAAAGTTCCCTCCTTCTTGATCTTTCTGCATTGTTTGACACTCTTTTCTATCCCCTCTTGAACATTTTCTTCTCCTTAGGTAGTTTTTGACTTTGGTTCACTGGTTCCTTTCCTATTTGATTTCATTTCAGTTTACTTTGTGGGATCATCATCATGTCTCCTCCCCTATCCATAGGTAGGTATACCTCAGAACTCAAGAATGTACCTCCTCCTCTTCTATCTCTGTAATTTCATTTGGTCATCTTAATTACCTCATATCACATCAGATCTCATATATTGTCCTAAGGCAGCATGGTGTAGTGGGGATTTAGTGTTAGAAAGACCCTGTTTCAGTTCTTACTTATGATACTTCGTATCTGTGTGATTCTGTATAAAATGCTTAACTTTGCTGAGCTTATTTCCTCATCTGTAAAAGATGGAGGTTGGAATTGATATCCCTTAGGTTCCATTCCAGTTCTAAATCTTCATTTCTGTGAGTTATCATTTCTCTATAGATCCCTCCCAAATATATAAATCTATCCCTTATTCTCTTCTAGCTCTAATCCTGAATTTCTCATAACCTATTTGATATCATCATCTAGACATGCTTAAAACCAAACTCATAATGATTGTCTTTTGTTCTAAACCTTCTCCTCTTCCTGACTTCCCTGTTTATTTTGGGGCACCATCATTTTCTGAATTACCCAAGTTTACAATCTAGGTGTCATCCTTGACTCTTCACTCTTTCCCTCCCTTTTATCCCCACGTTTTTGTCTAATTGGTTGTTTGAAGTCTCGTAAAATCTACCTCTCTAAAATCTCTCACATACATCCCCTTCAATCAACCATTCAATAAGCTAGCATTTATTAAATGCCTGCTATGTACAGGCACTATGCTAGGGATAAAAATACAAAGAAACAATCCTAACTTAAAAGGAACTTACAGTGGGGAAGACAAATGCAGAAATAAACCTATACAGAATATATATATATATATATATGTATATATATATATGATTAAACAAAATAAATAAATATGATAAATATATTAGAAGCTAGAGGGAATCAGAAAAGGCTTCATATACAAAGTAGTTCTCAAATTGGATCCTGAAGGAAAGGAGAGACTCTTTGAGAGAGAGGTGAGGCTCTCTTGAGAGAGAGAGCATTCCAGGTTCAAGGACTAGTCAGTGCAAAGACATAGAGAAAGGAAAAGGAATGTCTGAGAACAGAGATGATGCCAATTTCTTACTATCACATAGTGTGGGAGGAAAAGTCATATCCCCTGAAGCCTTTATCTCTCACTTTGATTTTTTTTTTCATTTTATTAAAGCTCTTTATTTGCAAAACATCTGAGAAGGGAAACATAATGCAAGCAAACATCAATAGAGAGCATGAAAATGTTATGGTGTGGTCCACATTTCATAACCCTCTCTCTGGGTATATAGGGCTTTCTTCATCACTGAACAATTGGAACTGGTTTGAAACATCTCATTGTTGAAGAGAGCTATGTCCCTCAGGTTTGATCATCATATAGTCTTGTTGTTGCCCTGTATAATGATCCCCTTGTTCTGCTCATTTCACTCAGCATCAGTTCACGCAACTCTCTCCAGGCCTCTCTGAAATCATTCTGCAGGTCGTTTCTTGAAGATTAATATTCTATGACATTCATATACCATAGTTTATTCAGTCATTCTCCAATTGATGGACATCCATTTAGTTTCCAGTCTCTAGCCACTACAAAAAGGGCTGCCACAAACATTCTTGCACATGTGGGTCTCTTTCCTTCCTTTAAGATCTCTTTGGGATATAGGCCCAATAGAAACACTGCTGGGTCAAAGGGTATGCACAGTTTAATAACTTTTTGAGCATAGTTCCAGATTGTTCTCCAGAATGGTTGGATCCGTTCACAGTTCCACCAACAATGTATCAATGTCCCAGTTTTCCCACATCCCCTCCAACATTCATGTTTATCTTTTCCTGTCATTTTAGCCAATCTGACAGGTGTGTAGTGGTACCTCAGAGTTGTCTTAATTTGCATTTCTCTGATCAATAGTGATTTGGAGCAACTTTTCATATGACTAGAGATGGTTTTAATTTCATCATCTGAAAATTGTCTGTTCATATCCCTTGACCACTTATCTATTGAAGAGTGGCTTGAATTCTTATATATGTGAGACAATTCTCTATATATTTTAGAAATGAGGCCTTTATCAGAACCATTAAATGTAAAGATGATTTCCCAATTTGATGCTTCCCTCCTGATCTTGGCTGCATTAGTTTTATTTGTACAGAAACTTATTAACTTAATATAATCAAAATTATCTCTCTGGTGCAATTAGGCATTCCAGCTCTTCTTTGGACATAAATTTATTCCATCTCCACAGGTCTGAGAGGTAAACTATACTATGTTCCTCTAATTTGCATATAATATCACTCTTTATATCTAAATCATGAACCCATTTAGATCTTATCTTGGTATGTGGTGTTAGGTGTGGGTCAAGCCCTAAATTCTTCCACACTAATTTCCAATTTTCCTAGCAGTTTTTGTCGAATGGTACTTATCCCAAAAGCTGGGGTCTTTGGTTTTATCAAATACTAGACTAATAAGTGTCTGAGACCAAATTTGAACTCAGGTCCTCCTGACTTCAGGGCTGGTGCTCTATTCACTGCGCCACCTAGCTGCCCCAACCCATTTATCCTTTATTGCCTAGTTTGTCTTGTGATCCTATCCTATATCACTGATCGACTATTCTATTTCTTAGCCAGTACCAAATGGTTTTGATGACCACTGCTTTGTAATATAGTTTTAGATCTGGTACAGCAAGGCCACCTTCATCGGCCTTTTTTTCATTAATTC
>JAJPUD010007099.1:33702-53311 GCA_023553655.1 Myrmecobius fasciatus
TATCTATCTATCTATCTATCTATCTATCTATCTATCTATCTATCTATTATTTGATCCCTGTCACCTGTCTGTGAGGAAGGTACTATTATATTATTCAGATAAGTAAACTGATGATGTCAAATAGCTTGCTTGGGGTCACACTGCTAGTATCTGAGGCTGGTTTTGAATTTTGGTCTTCCCAATCTTAGGTCTATTATTGTCTTCCCTACTCTACCTTTCTTATATTTGTTCTCTTTTGGATTTCTTTCAGTGTTGAGAGTTGCACAGTTTTGAAACATTAGGATTAAATCAGCAGTGAACTAGGCTTTTGATAGAAGAAACAAGGAGTAAGATAGGGTTGTTACTTTAAACCACCATAACAAGATTAAAGTAAAGTAAGTTAAAGTGGCAGGATACTGTACAGACTAATCAGCTAGTCTTTGTTGGGGGTTGGAGTGTGCATTAAAGATGTGGCAGACCAGTGAACATTATTTTATCTTTCAAAAAGCCTTAAAGGCTGTTTAAAAAAATCTTGGCACTTAGTGACTTTAAGACAAAGGATAGAGACAGGCACTTCTCTGAACAGGGAATTGTTAATAGCAGGGTACCCTTGGGATTAGATCTGGGATTGGTCTTATTTAATGTTTTCAAAAATAATCTGGGAGAGGAATTTCACAGTGAAATTTGTGACTTAGAAGATGACACTAAGCTGTTTCTCATAGTAAAATGACAAGCTGATGAGAATAAACTATAGTAGGAAAGTATCTGAAATCAGGATGAATGGATAGAAAAATGACAGATGAGATTAAACACAGAAAATGTAAGGTAATGCATTTGATTGGGTGGGTAGGTGGAATAACCCAAACTGTACTTTTAAGAGAATCGGTTTCTAGCCAGGAAAAGGATTTTGAAATGAATGTCTATTATTCCCTGAAGGCATCAACCCAATATTTTGCTCTAGTTAAAAAAACCTGCAAAATACTGGGCATCCTCTGGAATGGAAAGGGTGAAAAGAAAGTGGTTAACAAAGAATGCAAACCTGTGGTCAGACAACATTTAGGCACACTCACAGCTTTCAAATCACTGGGCTGGGATGTACCGTCTGGGGTAATGAACTGAGCCAGCAGATGCAATTTGCTGAGTAGCTGTTGTTAATCATAGAGATTGAGAGTGGTGCCATAGGACTGGACAAGGACAACTTTCCTGATCTTCCAAAAGGGGAAAAGAGTTGAGTCTATAAACCAGTGCAGTGAGTGTAACTTCAATTCCTGGCAAAAATTATAAAACTCTTTAAAAAACTTGATTACATTTTATCTTGATATTTTGGTTAGTTTCCAGGTAATGCTATCTCTCCACTGTCAGCGCCTTCCTTCCTAAACTCCCTTATATTTATTCCAAATATACTTATATATGGAAGTAGTGCAAAAGGAGGCATTTTTAAGAGTGACAGCACAGAGGGAGGGAGATTATAGGAGAACAATTGATAAGGTAAAATCATAAGTGTGCAATCCTTTTTACCTTAAAGTTCCACAGCAATACAGAGTTGGTGGCTTGGATTTGCAGGAGTTTGAAGTGGGATAAGAGAAGGAAGGGAAGAAGCGTTTGTATAATGCCTGTCATATGCCAGGCACTGTGCTTAATGGTTTGTTTGTTTATCTTCTCAGCAACCCTGGGATGTAGGTGCTATTAATATTCCCATTTTACTTTTGAATAAATTGAGGCAATCAGAGGTTAAGCCACTTGCTCAGGTTCACATAGTAAGTATCTGAGATCAGATTTGAACTCAGGTTTTCCTGATTCCAAACCTGGCATACTTTCCACACTCAAAGATCCACCCAGGGTTCAAATTTATATGTAGTTTTTAGACAAATAGCTGACATGGAACTACCTTGTCACCAGTGGGATGAGGCAGAAGGTGTATTCTGTGGATTGCCTGGTAAGAAATGTGAAATGAAAAACTGGGAACCAGAAAATTTAATCTTCCATGTGCCAATCGCTAGCAAGCTGATAAGGATGGAAAACACTATAACTGTTACATGCATTTTATGAGCTGAAATGAACCAGTCAAACCAGGTTTCATTGGCCCACAGTGTATATGTTGTCTTCTCTGAAAAAATATTAGATCTTTGAGAGCAGAGATGGTTTTGGTTTTGCCTTTGATTTCTTATTGCCTTACATGAAGCTTGGCACATAGTAGGTGCTTAATAAAAGTTAATTGAGTGAAAACGCCTTCCTGTAAAAAGTTAAACAGAACCATTGAAGTGAATGGTTGTATCTGATAGTATATCATTTTCTATATTTACACAAAATTCCTTCTTTAGTCCAAAATTTGTAGAACCAATGAGAAAGTCAATAAGTCACTGGTTTTCCTAATTCATCATGTGAGAAATAATTCCACTGGACCTGGGAAGTGTGAAGCCCAAAGTGTTTAATTACACAACTGTAGAGGTGGGTATTCTATAGAAAAGGAAGACTTGGAATCAAAACTTGTACTCCTTTTTATACCTGAAAATGCTGAGTACCAGAAGTCACAACCTATCGGGAGAGCACAATCATCCCATGTGAGTGTGAATCTCCATCCCTGATTACATCATTATTCCTCGTTTGGCCTTCACCTTATTAAGAAATAATTCAGTCCTTTCCCTCATTCCCTATTGGGTAAGTACTATCCTATCTGAAAAGTCTAATTTCCCCATGTGAGTCTACATTTCTTCCTCTGATCAGATCATTACATTTACCCCTTCTCCATGTGGAAGGGGTTTTACATTTCTAATTATATTTCACAAAGTGTTTCTTACTCTAAATCTTCACACTCTATTACATTTTCCTTTATTTTTATTTCCTTGTTCCATGTCCTAGCCTCCATTTCTTAGATTTCAATTTTCTAAGTTGAGTTTCATATCTCTGTATTTTTCTAATTTAATTTTAGTAAATCTGTGGAAACTAAACCCTCATCCAATTCTCACAACCAGAGTGAAAGTGCAAAATGCTGTTTATTTCCCTCTCACTCAGTCTTCTTTTCTTCTTCTCTGCCTTCTCCCTTCTTTTTTCTCTATTCCTCCCTTCCTCCATCTCTTCCTCCTTCTTTCTCCCTAGTTCTCCTCCTCTCTCTCTGTTTCTCCCTTCTTTCTCTGTCATCTCCTCTTTTCTCCTCTCCTTCCCTGCCTCCATTGTAGTATATCTTGTAGAATGCAGAGATAGGTTTTCATGATCTCTATAGGCTATTTGTATCAGATCAGTTGAAAATACACATCATTTGAAATCTATAGAATGTGGAACTCTTTATCAAGTCTCTGTAGTCTGAACAGCAGAGCTGTTGCTGCCTTAGCCTCTTCAATAGATACATTCCTAAGTCACAGTAGACTCTAATTCTTTTCTGAACTCAGGCCCTATATCAGACATCTAAAGCTGCCTCAGAGTTCATCTACTCCAGTCCTTTTTATATTTTGATGGAAACTAGTCCAAAGAGTTTAAATAACTTTTACAAAGTCACAACGATATTAAGTAACAGAACCATGATCAGGACTCGGGTCTCATGAGTCCAAGTTCAGCTCTTTCATGATATAGACGTTACCTCTGATAATTGCAGGAAATTTTTTAAGTCCTTCTTTTAAAAATATGTACTTTAAAACTTACTAAAACAACCTTTTTTCTCAGCAAGTTTTCCTTGACTAATTCCTCTCTGATCAAATAGCTTTTTCATTTCTAAATCCCCTTATATACATTTTATTTGTACTCATTCATAAGCTGCTTGTTGCCTAATGGGAGTTGTGGGACTAAGATCCTAAAGTGGCTTTTTTTAAAAAAATTATTAAAGCTTTTTATTTGCAAAACGTATGTATGGGGTAATTCTTCAACAATGACCCTTACAAAGCTTTCTGTTACAAATTTTTCCCCCCTAGTCCCCACCCATCCCCTAGATGGCAGAAAGTCCACTACATGTTAATTATGTTAATGACAAATCGAATATATGTATGCATATTTCCACACATCATTTTTGTGCAAGAAAAATGGTGTCTACAAGAAAAAAAAATCTGACAAAGGAAACACAATGCAAGCAAACATCAATAGAGAGCATGAAAATGTTATGTTATGTTTTCATATCCCTCTCTCTGGGTGTATATGGCCTTCTTCACTGACCAATTGGAACTGGTTTGAAACATTTCATTGTTGAAGAGAGCCATGTCCATCAGAACTGATCATCATATAGTCTTGTTGTTGCCGTGTATAATGATCTCCTGGTTCTGCTCATTTTGTTCAGCATCAGTTCATGTAAGTCTCTCCAGGCCTCTCTGAAATCATCCTGCTGGTCGTTTCTTATAGAACAATAATATTCCATAACATTCATATACCATAATTTATTCAGCCATTCTCCAATTGATGGGCATCCATTCAGTTTCCAGTTTCTAGCCACTGCAAAAAGGGCTGCCACAAACATTCTTGCACATGTGAGACCCTAAAGTGTTAGATTCTTTTCTTAATATCTTTAGGAGTTCTTATGATTGACTTTTGCAGTGGTTGCTCTATCAGTGCTGATACTGCTTCCTTGGACCTTGGATAAGTCACCTGTCCCTTGTCCAAAGTAAAAATATTGCAGATTAATCCTCCCTATCTTATAGAGGCATTGTTTTAGGAAAAAACAGACCAAAAATACTGAATCAGCAACGTGAAAGGGATTATATGAAAACCCAATCATCATGATTTTTCTTAAGAATATTTTTGGAAAAAGCACAAGCTATTTTGCATACAAATTAGGTCATTTGTTGCCCCTACTCAATCAGTTCAATATAATTTTAGGATCTTCATTGGAAAGTTAGGTGGTGCATATATATTTTCAGCAAGCTGAATATAGAATCACAAAATCTGAGTTTGAATCATGTCTCTGCCATCTTAAATTACTTAACTTCTCTAAACCTCACTGTCTTCATCTGTAATATGAACAATTCTATCCTCCATGGCATCCAGAATCTGTGACATGGCTGGTATAATATAGATTCCTAATGATCATCTGTCTTCAGAAGATTTTGGGAGATTGATTTAGTTTTTGCCAGTGGTACTTTCAAGAAAAAAATACTTGAAAATAATCTCTTAATTCATACATATTGCCCAGAAAGAGCTATTGGTCATTTCATTCTTCTCCCCATCTTTCCAAATCTTCTTGGCTTTCTAATATCCTTCTCAATACTAGCGAAGGTATTATCTGTAACTTGGTTTGTTTTGCCCCCTAAAATGCTGAAATAAAGCTTAAATTCAATTAACACTCCCCTGAACATTTTTAAAATGCTGTATAAAAGAAAGTAATTCTATCATAGTTTTTCATTTTCAGAAAACTAGTGATTCTGTGATACAACTAGTATATATGGCATTGTTTCTTTCATTTCAGCAAATAGTATTTTTCTAGTAGTTTTCAACACACATTTTAAAATAAGATATTGAATTTCAAATATTTTTCTTCCTTCCTCCTAACCTTATACTTCCCACTTCCCGAGGCAGCCAGCAATTGGGTAAGTATTAGTCATGTTGTGAAAGAAAAAAAAAGAATAAAACAGAAAAGTCATAACTACCTCCCCCTGCCCAAAAAAAGTGAAGATAATTTGCTTCAATCTGCATTCAGACTTCATAGTTCTTTCTCTGCATTTGGTCTTTTGGAATTGTCTTGGATCATTGTATTACTGAGAAGAGCTAAGTCAATTATAACTGATCATTTTGCAATGTTGTTATTGTATATAATTTTCTCCCTGTTCTGCTCACTTCACTGGGCATCAGTTCATGTAAGTCTTTCCAAATTTTTTTGAAATTCATCTGCTCATCATTTGTTATAGCACAATAGTATTCCATTTTATTCATATACTACAACTTATTCAATCATTCCTCAATTGATGAGCATCCCCTCAATTTCCAGTTCTTTACTACCACAAAGAGAGCTGCTATGATATTTTTATGCATGTGGATCCTTTTCCTTTTTTATGATCTCTCTGGCATATAGAAATAATAGTGGTATTGATGGATCAAAAGGTATGCACAATTTGGTTGCCCTTTAATTCCATATTAGTTCCAATTTATTCCTCCAAATGATTGAATCAGTTCACAATTCCACCAACAATGCATTAGTGTCCTAGTTTTCCCACATTTTCTCCAACATTTATCATTTTTCTTTTCTGTGTGGCATTGTTTCTGAAGAAGATATAGTCAAGCTATAGATCTGAAATAAAGGAAGTTGATTGATGGGACTTTTAAGTGCTCCCAGTTTAAGAAGTTACTGCTTATTTCAAAGGCAAGAGGATTATTTGAAGGAACGCAAAGTAAAAACTAGCCCTGATTAATGTTGAAATATTCACACATGCCTAGGGAAGGCTTTCATTTTTCAAATATTTACTTTGCTTGGAAGATCTTTAATACTGTAGAAAAAAACAATAGATTTAGAGTCAGGGGACCTCAGTTTGATTTGTCACGGATTTGTCATTTATTTGGCAAGTTGGTTAACCTTTGTGGGCTTTAGTTATCTTTATCCATAAACTGTGGGATCTGGAGAAGTATTTAAGCTCCCTTTTAGCTCTAAATCCAGGATCCATTGACATTTGTTATACTCTTCTTAGAAAAGTAGGGTTCCAGGATGGAGAAGTAAATGCGAGACTTGCCTGAACTCTCCTAAATCATCCTTCAAACGTTTTAAAATAATGGGGTTGAAACAGTTTTCTAGCCTAAAACAATTTGGAATGTTGGGAGGAAAAGTCTGTCTCACTTGGTTGGAAGTGGAGCTCAGTCCAGAGCCGGTGGAGTCCCACCAAGCCAGCAACAAGCTTTGGGGGTGACTGAATTGGCAGTAGCTTCTTCCAGAGCTTTCAGCCCACATATAGTAAGGGAATTGGACAAAAGGAGATTACCACAGACACCTTACTAAGCCTGGGTGCAAACCTCTCTGCTGCATTGCTCATACAAGATTCTAGGTAGCAGTACCAGGGAAGGAGAAATATCAGCACACAGGGAATTAGGGACTTGGATCACAGTTCCAGGGAGAAAAAGAGTGCTTGTGGTCACTCACAGATTAGAGCACAAGGCAGGAGAATTGTAACTACACTTCTCCTTGGGTCATATTACCTATGAGGAACTGAAAATGTATAGACTTCTCCCTTCTTCCTCCTCTCCTACCCCCCAACTAATTCTGAAAACATTAGCATAACCCCTGAAGCTTCGGCCATTTCTCCCTCAACTCCAGGAGCAGAGTCCAACTTTAACATAAAGTTAAAAGTCAAGAAATAAATTGGAAAAAATGAGCAAATGATAAAAAGAGAACCTAATCATAGAAGTTTTCTATGGTGACAGGGAAGATCAAAACACAAACTCAGAAGTCATGTCAAAAAACACCTCCATACAAAAACATCTACATACAAAAAAAAATGCGAATTTGTTTCAGACCCCAAAAGAATTCCCAGAACAGTTCAAAAATATCTTCAAAATCAAATAAGATAGAGAAAAAAATTGGGAAAAGAAATGATTATGATGCAAGGAAATTATGAGAAAAAGAGTCAACAGCTTGGTAAAGGAGGCACAAAAATATTAAAGAAAATTAAATAAACAGAATAGGCTAAATGGAAAAAAGAGGCACAAAAAATCATGAAAGAAAATAATGCTTTAAATGAATTTAAATATTTTAATGAAATAAAGGTTTTTCAAGCATTCCTGATGAAAAGGAAAAAAAAATTTCCTTAATAGAAAATTTGACTTTCAGATACAATACTCAAGAGAAGCATGAAAAGGTAAACAGGAAAGAGAAATCATGAGAGAATAAGGTTAAAATGTTTATATTTCTATATGGAAAAATGAGACTTGTAATGCATAAGAACTTTCACATTATTGGGGAAATTAGGAGTGAGACAGAGGAAACTGGTGTGTTGGATGTTGGAGAAGATATGGGAAAACTGGGACAACAAAGTACTGTTGGTGAAGTTGTGAACTGATTTTATCATTCGGGGTAGCAATTTGGAACTATGTTCAAAGGACTATAAAACTGTGTGTACCCGTTGGCTCAGCAATACCTCCACTAGGTCTGTATCCTAAAGAGATTTTTTTTTAATGGAAAAGAACCTATAGGTACACATTTCAAATATTGATAGCAGCTCTTTTAGTAGTGACAAAGAATTGGAAATTGAAAGTTTATCCATCAGATGGGGAACGGTAAACAAGTTGTTATAAATGATTGTGAAGGAATACTAATGTGCTCTAAGAAATGATTAGCAAGGTGTTCTCAGAAACATCTGTAAAGGTATATATGAACTGATGGAAAGTGAAGTGGGCAGAACCGGGAGAACAGTATACAGCAATCTTGTATAGTGATAAATTGTGAATGTTCTTAGCAATGCAACAATCCAAGACAACTCCAAAGGACTTAAAAGGAAAAATGCTGTTCATCTCCAAAGAAAGAACCTATTGATTCTGCATACAGATTGAAGCATACTTTTTTTGTTTTGTTTTCAGTTTGTGCTTTTTTCCACAATATGACTAATATGGGAATAAATTTTGCATGAATGTGCATGTATAAACTATATCAAATTACTTACCTTGTCAGGGATGGAAGGAAATGAGAGAGAGAATATGGAATTCAAAATTTAGAAAGTGAATGTTAAAAATCATTTAAAATATTGTAACTAGAAAAATAAAATATTAAAAAAATTTAAATAGGGTTCAATTTCTTTTTGAATAATATTGCAAAAGGCCTATGACTTAATTGGTATGGATAGTCTTTCCACTGACACACATTACATTTTAGTAAACAGTTGCATGAGTCATTTTGTTCAAAAAAATCACCTCATAGACAAACTTCTGGCTAGGTTAGTGGGATCTGCCCAATTTTTGGAGTTTTCATGAATAGAGGGCCACCTTCACACATGGTGAAGTATTAGGTTTTAGTAGAAGTCCATCCTACTAAAAAAAATTGTTTGAAAATCTGGTGTCTGAAAGTAGACATAGAAAGCTACTGTCCAAATATGGATATAGAGAAATCATCTCATGTAACCCATAGTTCTTACTCAAAATGAATGTTTGACTTTGGTTTGTATTTTTCAGTGACAATATGGTCCTTCTTCTCTGTAGTCATTTCCTTCTTCCAGTCAGTGATTAAGGCTAGGTAAGAGATGAGGCAGAGAATGGCCTCTTTTACCTAGTCAAAAAAAATCAATCTGGAAGGTGAAAGACCCTCAGTCTTGCTATTTTCATTTACTCTGAGCCAGTCTGGACTCAAGCGATAACCAAGTTGGGGTTGGCCTGGGACTTATTTTTGGTCAATTAATGATAAAATGATTTGGGTTTAAGCCATGGTACTAGCCTGTAAACCCAAGATATCTTGGGAAGTTTCAGCAATCAATATTTTCCTTCCTTTAGGCAGAGCACTTGCATGTTAAATATGAATTCCTATGTGGATGAAGGGAAGGGAAGGGGCACACACACACACACACACACACACACACACACACACAAAAACACAAAAAAAAAAAAAAAAAGGATAAAGAGCTGTTTTTCCCAACTGGCCAGTTCCAGTTGGATTCCTGGAGGCAGCTCCTACTCATACTCACAGAGGTTGTTGTTTGTCCTTCATTCTCAAAGGGAACTGTGACATAAAGGCAGTGATAACATGACATGCAAGCGAATTGGATTTAAGTGAAAGAGGGCTGTGAAAAATCTTCAGTCTCACTTTCTTCTCTGAAGGCATTTTGGTCCAGTGGTGATATATATCAGAATGGCTGGAGATAGTCCCGATTGGCTCAGAGTGAATGTAAATAGCAATTGTTTCTATTTTGACTTGAAACCCTGAGAGTTTTCCCCCTCAGATGGAGATATAGAAACGGCCATACCATATATATACATATATATATATGTATTTGTATGTCAAATTTTTTTTACTATGTTAAAAGGGGCCATTCTTTATCACACCTCTTACCTAGCTTTAATCACTAATTGTCCATTGGCTCAATCAGATTGAGAACTCTTACAGATCTTAACTTAAAAAGACCAAGTCTTCCACTGCCTCCAGGGTCAACAACAACAAAAACAATAAAAACATTTCTTTCCTATAAGTTGCATGAAACTGTTCTTTTGGTAATATCCATTGACTGTCTCTACAATTATAAGATGAATTGGGAGATAAGAATGATTTCATATTTAAGTGTTGATAAACAGTTTGACCATTTTATAATTAAGAGGGTGCATATCTACATAGTAATGATGTGTTAAGGACATTTTGTATACTGTTTTCCATGATCAACAAAGTGCCATTTAGTGTTGAAACAGACTTTAAAATATACATATGTGGGAGAACTGGGAAATTAATGCATTGTTGGTGGAGCTGTGAACTAATCCAACCATTTTGGAATGTAATTTGGAATTGTGCCCAAAGAGTTATGAAATTTTGCCTACCTTTTGATCCAGCAACATCACTACTGTATCCAAAGACATAAAAGAGGGAAAAGAACCTATTTGCAAAAAAAAAAATTATAGCTGCTCTTTTCATGGTGATTAAGAATTAGAAATTGAATGGATGCCCATCTATTGGGGAATGGATAAATAAGCTGTGCTATATGGTTGTGTTGGAATGTTATTGTGCTATGAGAAATGACAAGCAGGATAATGTCAGAAAAAACTGGAAACACTTGAAATGATACAGGGTGCAGTAAACAGTATCAGGAAAATGTTGTATATAGTAACAGTAATATTGTTTGATGTAGATGTGTGATGTGAATGACCTGGCTATTCTCAGCAATGCAGTGATCCAAGACAATCCCAAAGGAATAATGATGAAGCATCCTGTCTGTCTCCAGAGAAGGGACTGATATTGTTTGAATACAGACTGAAGCATGCAGTTTTTCACTTTCATTCTTTTTCTTTTGAGTCTTTTTGTACAAAATGACCAATATGAAAATGTTTTATATGATTTCACATGTAATCTAAAATTGATTGCTTGCTTTCTCAGAATTTGGAACAAAAACTTTATAAAATGTTAAAATTGGAGGGAAATTATATATGCATATATAATTTTAATATGTTATATATATGTATATCTGTAAAAAATTTAACAATTCATAAGTGTTTATAATGCTTGTTAATTAATCAGAGCTCCTTGAATAAGGGTGTTTTTGTATTGCACAACAGCAGTGAGGCATAACTGATTTTGCATCCAGGGATAAATTTGAACATGGAAATATTACATTTAGGATAGTCTCCAAAGTGCCTTTGGATAAGTGTGTTTCACACTCTGAAAGTGAGTCATCAGTTACTTTAACAAAAGGTGTTTTCTGATGCAAGTGTGAATAATCTACCTTGTCTTTCTAGATAATTCTCATACTTATAGCCCTCTAGCTTCATATTTTCCTTTTCTTTTTCTTATATCCATATTAATTTTTTAGCCATTTTCTCAGCATGCTTTTCTCCATATTTTTCAAAGAACCTATCTTCTTTCTTGGTTATTTAAAGTATTCACACAAATAATTACAATCTCAACAGCTCTTCCTAAAGGAGTCCTTTTGGTTTTCTGCATTAAGTTGCTTGGAGCAAAAATGGAGAAAACACGTTTCCTTAAAACAAATATAAAGTTGATAGCTGCATGTAGAGTTTTAAAAATTCTTCCATTTTTTTGCTCCTATAGTGATTTCTTTTCCAGTTTGTTTAGAAAATAATTGCGAAATCATACAATTCTTTAAGGTAGCAGTAACAGTGGACAAGAGATATATCCACTCTTGTTTTAAGAGACACTGAAACTCTCTCAAAATGCATTTGAATGTTGTTTTTGATTGAAATTCTATTCAACACAAGGACCCGAAGAATTCTGAGAACTCTCCTTGATGCTTTCTTCAGGTTCACTGGGACTACTATAGGCATCTATTTTATGTATTATGGTCTGATCTCTCCAATCTGATATAGCATTCTCTGAAACAGATGATCCAGGAAATGTTAGCCTAATAACAAAATTCAATTAAGATTTAAAAATTAAATGACTAGTAAGAAATCAAGTAGAGCCATTTTATATTGCCCATAAATAAGTAAATGCATCAGTTTCTTAAATCTCCTAATGTGGTAGTTGAGGAAACTCATTATTCCCCTTTTTCTTAGTGGCCAGCATGGAGATCTGGTTAATGCTGTTCTTCTTCCTTCCCCCAATCCCCCTTCTTCTTTTGTCCCTCACTCTCCCTTTTTATTCTATTAATAGAAAAAAACTGATACAGAAAAAAAGTTTAGTCAGCTGGAGAGGAATGAGAAATTTCCAAATTGGACTTTGGCCATTAACAGAGAATGGTTAGGAAAACTATCTCAGGATATTAAGGGGAGTTATTACTGTCAGAGTAAGAATTAAATATTGTATATAACCAAGATGCTGCAATTTGAGTTCTGACAAATCATTATAGTTTCTGAATCATTGTATTGCCTTGGGGTGGAACTGAGTCTTCATTCACTGATCCTAACTCCAAGAACAGGGATGGACACTGAAGTATGTTAGGCAGAAAAGGAACTGCTAATGGCTGTCATTCACTGGAGGAACTAACAAAAAGGGATGTCAAATATTTTTCCATCTAACTTAATGTTCAAATGCATTTAAACAAATCCAGAGACCTTCTATAGAGATAATATAAGTATTAGGAAATCCAGTTATATAAAATATACTACATTTAAGCTGGGGTAGATATATTTATTTTTTTTTTAATTTTCATTTTTTGGTAACGTACAGTGTTACTAATTACATAGTAACTCTAAGGTCACTAACATGAAACCACCAAATTGTTGCTGTGCCACAGCTGCATGAAGCTGTCTCTGGCTGAGTCCTGTTTTCAAACAATTGAATAATACCCCAGAATTTTACCAATAAAAGCCTTATAAGAGGTCCTGCTCCGAATTGAATTGCATTTATTCCCCAGAGGGCCTTGCAACTGACAGCAACAGGACATAAGAGGTTAAAAAAAAAAAGGTAGTTAAAGCCCAATTCACAAAAAATGATCACTTTTTTTCTCTTTCTAAAAAAAAAAAGCAAGAAGTTATTTCCCTTGAATTAGTGCTTGATGTACTGGTAGAGACAATGAGGAAGGTTATTAAGAATAATGTCAGAGGGACCCTGTGTGCACAGATGTGTTGGACACAGACTGTCCAACTTAGCTTTTAAATAGTGGTAGCAAGATGATTTTGTATTTGTAAATTTCTTAAAGTAAATTGCAGATAAATGGAAAAGACCAGTAATCATTATACACTAAGATTAATAAACAGCATTTCAAAAATTAACCGAATGAGGGCTTGGGCTTTCCTCTGTGTTCAGAAGACAAGGCACCCAGATTTTTTCCTTCGTTTGACTTGCAAAGCCGCTCTTGTGGCCATTTCAAAAACTTCCCTCACACCCTCTTTGGTCTTGGCTGAGCACTCCGTGTACCCAAATGCGCCAATCCGATTCGCCATATCTTTGCCTTCTTCACATTTCACTGGCTCCTGCTTCATCTTGGCCAGTTCCTGTTTCGTGTGCTCATCATGTCGAAGATCTTTTTTGTTCCCAACCATGATAATGGGCACGTTAGGACAGAAATGCTTCACCTCCGGGGTCCACTTGTCTCGGATGTTTTCCAAACTATCAGGGCTGTCGACGGAAAAGCACATAAGTATAACATCGGTATCCGGGTAGGAAAGAGGTCTAAGGCGATCATAATCTTCTTGACCAGCTGCGTCCCACAAAGCCAACTCCACCTGTTTTCCATCCACTTCAATATCGGCTACATAATTTTCAAACACTGTGGGCATATATTCTTCAGGGAATTGGTCTTTGCTAAATACAAGCAGCAAGCATGTCTTCCCACATGCACCATCACCCACTATAACCAACTTTTTCCGGATGGCGGACATAACTCAGGTGGTTCTGGAGTCCCTCCGCCCCGGACAAGCTGCTCTGCAAACGGCGCGTTCTGGGATTCTGGCAGTTTTTATGCTAGAAACCGACAGGTGGGCGGGTGGGTCGGTGGGTCAGTGGGAGCGCGAGCAAGGACTGGCGGCGACGGCTGCGATGAGGGCCGATATGCTTCTTGGAGGAAGCTAGAATGGATTGAAGCCTCTCAGCTTGCTTGGTTTTAAGCTCATCAGGATTCCACCAGGTCTCTCGAATTCAAGTCTATCAGCACAGTACTACACCAACTCACTCTTGTTTTCCTTCTTTATACTCTTGACTATAGCCTAACTTCACACTAGATCAAGATAAAGAACATCCCAGCATTCCTCGAATGCTAATTATAGCTATCTCTGCACCATTTTACCACTCTCACTTCCTTTTCTTTTCCCCCCACAAATTCCCTTTCTTTTTTCCTCCCCCAAGTTCAGGGTAGTTAATGCAGTCTTCGAATTCAAGTATAAGATCCCTTGGAGTCCAATATCTTGGTACTCCCTCGGTGAACAGTGCTTTTCCTCCCACATCACTATAGGGATGAAATGTTGGCATGCTTCCATTAAGGACTGCTCTCCCTTGTTTGATATAATAATAAGTGTAAATTTGAAAATAGTACCCAGTGAGATGTATTTTTTTGGGAGCAGGATGAAGTGCTATCACTAGATGCTGTTAGTAATTGTGGCAATAAATGTAAGAAATGGTTTTCTCAGTTTTTTTTTTTCTCATTTGCTTTTCTGCACTCATCACTGACTAATGATTATAGAAGTTCTAATTGCACATTTTGTCAAAACTTTTAGTGACACCACTTATTTTTATTTATTTATTTATTTATTTTTATTAATAGTTTTTATTTGCAAAACATATGTATGGGTAATTCCTAAACATTAACCCTTACAAAGCTTTCTGTTACAAATTTCCCCCCCCCACTCCCCACCCCTCCCCTAGATGGCAGGATATCCACTACATGATAATTATGTTAGAATACTTAAGAAATCGAATATATATATAGTTATTGCATGACTTTTTGTGCAGGAGAAATCGTATCTACAAGAAAGAATAATCTGATAAAGGAAATACAATGCAAGCAAACCTCAATAGAGAACGTGAAAATGTTATGTTGTGGTCCACATTTCACATCCCTCTCTCTGGGTTTATATGGCTCTCTTCACCGAACCATTGGAACTGGTTTGAAGCATTTCATTGTTGAAGAGAGTGATGTCCATTAGAACTGATCCTCATATAGTATTGTTGTTGCCGTGAATAATGATCTCTTAGTTCTGCTCACTTCACTGAGCATTAGTTCATGCAAGTCTCTCCAGGCCTCTCTGAAATCGTCCTGCTGGTCGTTTCTTACAGAACAATAATATTCCATAACATTCATATACCATAATTTATTCAGCCACTCTCCAACTGATGGGCATCCATTCAGTTTCCAGTTTCTAGCCACTACAAAAAGAGCTGCCACAAACATTCTTGCACATGTGGGGCCCTTTCCTTCTTTTATGATTTCTTTGGGATATAAGCCCAATAGAAACACTGCTGGGTCAAAGGGTATGCATAGTTTGATAACTTTTTGAGCATAGCTCCAAATTGCTCTCCAGAATGGCTGGATCCGTTCACAGCTCCACCAACAATGCATCAGTGTCCCAGAGTGACATCACTTATTGAATAAGAATGATTCTTGACAAACCTGAATGCAGCTGATACATTATTCTGCTGAAATAGAACCCTTGCATCATCTCCTTTCAGAAGAAAAGGAATTCATCTCTCTATTTTTATATAAAGAACACATTGCTCTACTAGGAATCCCAGTACTGAAATAATTTCTTTTTGAATGAATGGGGGAGTGTACATTGTCAGGAGTGTATCTTTGATTATGGTTTTTAAAATAGCATCTGTTCAATTGTATTCCAAAAAGGGTCAATGAATAGTGATCACCAGCAGCAGCTTTTGTATAATTACTTCAGTAATAACGACCAGTATGTCCAAGTAAAGGGAGCTTGGAAGTAGCTAGGAATTTTTTACATTGAACTATTCATGTTAGACACTACTGATTTCTCTGGAGCTTCTTTAAGACTAACATAGCCGGAATATCTTTATACCTAGCAAACCACTACACCTTATCTTCCCATGACTATTGCATTGATATAGTTCTCTTTCTGTCTCTCTATCTCTGCCTCTGTCTCTCTCTGTCTCTGTCTCTTTTTGTCTCTGTCTCTGTGACTCTGTGTCTCTGTGTCTCTGTCTCTGTCTATGTCTCTGTCTCTCTCTCTCTGTATGTGTGTGTGTGTGTGTGTGTGTGTGTGTTTCCCCGCCCTCCTCTTTCTGAATTGTGCAATGTAAGTGCTTTCTTACTTTGAAGAGCAGTTTTTTAAACCGATTGAAAAAAGACATTTCACATTCTCTTTTAGGTGCAGGACTGAAAGAAAATCTTGTGAACTGACAGAGTATTCTAATCAGGGACAGCCACTGTAGCAGTTATTCTTGAAGTAGGGCACTCATCTTCCAGCTTTGTATTTTGGGTAAGATGCAGCTGCAGAGACTGTGACATCAAGGTCTCTGGCTGGGTTTATAACTAGTCTCCTTTGAACTTACCCTGAAAAACTGGCTATCATGGTCCATCCCACTGCTTACATTTGACTACAAAAGAACACAGTGGTTGTATAGCTTGTGAGCTGAGAGGACGTGATTTTTTTTAATTAAAAAAAAAAAAAACAATCAGCCATGTCTATGACAAAGCAATTTTCTTTTGTGCAAACTGTGGAGGGAGGAAGCCAGTTCCCTTCCCCCTTTTCACCAGTGGCACTGGCTAAGTTGTCAATCAGCATCAGGCCAGCCAGCCATGGTTTTAATTGCTTGTTATACTGTCATTGGCTGGACTGATGCTGGTTGACAACTCCCTTCGGCTGCTTTAGCACACTAGCAATTTGAGATTGCTGCTGCTGCTGCTCTGTAAATGGTGCTACTGTATTTTAGATTGCAGCTTTGCTATCATATAAGTAATGGTGATAGTAGGAATGGGACAGAGCTTCCCTTTCCCTTTTGTGGTTTCATCTCTGTCTCTGCTTTTTTCTCTCAAACATATAGGCAGACCCGCTTTAAATATCCCTTTATTCATGATTTGAAGAAGTGCTAAAGGAAGAAATATGAGACCTAAATTTCAGTGAACTTGCTATTGTTTGGGGGTAAATCTGGATTAGTCAAACCAAGTCAGCAAACACTTTAAAGCACCTACTGTATGCCAAGCACATTGCTAAGCACTGGATTATTTAGAAAAAAACAGTCCCTGCTTTCATCAGAAACACCAATCAGAACTCTAATGGGGAAATAACATGCAAACAATTATTATGTACAAACAATATATGTACAGGCTAAGTTATACATACTTTTAGAGGGAAGGTACTAAAGTTAAGGAAACCTGGAAAAGTCTTCTTAAAAGTTGGAATTTAAATGAGATTTGAAGGAATTCAAGGAAACCAGGAGGTGAAGACGAGGGGAGGGATGGGATGAGGGGGAGAGATCTGACAGCTCCTAAAAATGCCCAGAATTTGGAGATAGAGTATCATGTGTGAGAGACAGCAAGGATGTCATTGGATTGCAGAGTAGTGCGGGTTGTGGTTGTGCGGGAGAGGAAGAAAGTATAAAATATAAGAAGTCTGGAAAGGTGGGAAGGAACTAGATGATAAGATAACAGCCAAACTGAAGATTGTATTTTTGTTCCTGGAGACAATAGGGAGCCACTGCAGTTAATAGAATCAGAGTGTGAGGGGGTAACACGGTCAAACTTGGTATATAGGGAGATTGATTTGACAGTTGAGTGGAAGATGGAAATGAATAGGGAGAGACTTTGAGACAAGGAGACCAAGCAGCAAATTATTGCAAAAGTCTACACATGAGCTGATAAAAAAGCCCTCTCCAGGGTGGTGTCAGTGTCAGAGGAAAGATGTTATGAAGATAGAAATGACAGAGCTTGGCACTTGATTATATTTGTGGAGTAAGAGAGAGTGAAGAGTCAAGGATGTCATTTATGGCGTGAGTCTGATGGATTGGGAGGATAGTGGTATCCTTCACAGTAATAGAGAAGAAGTTAGTAAGAAGAGAGGGTTTGAAGGAGAAAGAGAATTGAATTCAGTTTTATGAGATATTTAAAAATGGATCAAGGAGAGGCAACATGGTATTGTGGATAGAAGGCTGTCTCAGAAGTAAAAAGGCCTGGATTCATGTTTTGCCATAGACACATACTGGTTGTTTGGCCCTAGGGAAGTCACTAACCCTCACAATTTCTCCAGGTAACTTTTTGAGACTCGGGATAGAGAAAACATCATCACTGGATATTTCCTATATCAGTAAAATCAAGTCTGGTTTTTTGTTTGTTTGTTTGTTTTTTTAAGAAAAGAAAATTTTAGAGCTTGAAGGGATTGTAGAGCATATCTAGTATTAACTCTGTTTCTCCTCTCCATCATATCTTAGTTTGCCTTCCTCTGATTATGTTTTAAGTCAGCCAGTATTCTCTCTTAAAATGTGATGGCCTGAACTGAATCCTGAAATGCAAATACATGTGACTAGGGAAAAATATAGCAGGACATTCATTTCATTCCAGCAATATTTCTCTTAATGCAACCTAGAACCCAATTACATTTTAATGGGGTATTATTTCACTCTGTTGATTCTACTGAATCTTAGGTCTTTCCACTGAATCCTAGGTCTTTGTCACAGGAGCTATCTTCTCTCCATCTTCCCATCTTATACTCCTGAAAGTAATTTTTAAAATTCATGTGCAGTATTTTGTAATTACACCTATTTTATTCTATCTTATTAGATCCAGTCCATTGCTTTACTTCATCACAATCTTTTTTGCATTCTCATCTTCTAGTAAATCAGCTCTTCTAATTTTGTGTTATCTATAGAACTGGTACATATGTCACTGGTGTCTTGATCCAAGTTATTGCTAAAAATGTTAAAGAGAAGAAATGTTAAAGGGTCCTTTGCCATAATATCACAGCCCCCTTCCCATATAGCACCAAATAATAATAACTAGCATTTATATAGCACATTAAAGCTTGCAAATTCTCTTTTTATCCTCCTGGGAAATAGATGCTATTATGATCCCCATAATTGGGTCAGGTCATTCAACCAGTTCTAATATTGACATTTTTTTGTTTGTTATCTGCAAAGCAATCATGGAAGACTCCATCAAGAGCCTTGCTAAAATGGTCAGTGAAAAGGCATTTATTAATTGCTTGCTTTATTCTAGGCACTGCACAAAGAATTGGGGATACAACAAAAGGCTACATAGTTACTATCTTCAAGGAGTTCATGTTCTACATTGACTAATGAATCTATTATACTTCCCTATTCTAAGAAAGCAGATCCCAGGTATCTAATTCTTTTACAAAAGGAAATGTAATTATTAATGTAACACTTATTCTTTGTGAAATTATTCTGGGTTATAGGGCCTGGATTCAAATTGTACTGGATCAATCCTTGGGTATCATTTAATCATTTGTAAAATGAAGAGTTGTATTGGATCATCTTTGAAGTCCCTTCCAATTCTAGACTTGTGATTCTGTGGTCTGTTATCCTGATATGAAGAACTTTCTTTTTTCAAATGCATATTAAATGAGTATGGAAACCTAAAAAATTAAATAAAGATTATGGTGGGTCATAGTAGTAGGTAAATGACTTTCTTCCTTCCTCCTTTTCTCCCTTCCTCCCTCCCTTCTTCTCTCC
>JAJPUD010007099.1:53411-80229 GCA_023553655.1 Myrmecobius fasciatus
TCCTTCCTTCCTTCCTTCCTTCCTTCCTTCCTTCCTTCCTTCCTTCCTTCCTTCCTTCCTTCCTTCCACTAGAACTAACAGATGTAACAGTTTGTTAGGGTTAGTCATGAGGAACATATGAGATCATATACCGAAACTTCTTTGTACCTGCAAAATGCTATGTAAATGGAAGTATTTATATATTTATAAACTAAGTATATAGATATGTATAAATATGTGTTATATGTATATGTGTAACATATACCACACATGTATATACTATATGCATATTTATGATCTATTTGCATATCTATAAAATATACAATCAATTTGCAGTTGATTTTTGAGGGTTTACTCTGTGCCAGGCATTGTAAGTTGTACCTGAGTAAAATCTCACTTTTCCTACAAAATCCTCTTTAAGATCTTTGGGACGCACTCATGTTGTCATGGAAATAGCAACTTGAATGAATCTAGATTCTGCTTCCCATAGAATACAATTTCTTGTGTTCATATTCAGTTCTGGATTAATGTATGGGGCTTTTGTCATAATTCTCCCTCTGCTAAACAGTGTCTTCTCTCCAAAGTTTTCATTGAATTTTGTCTTGCGAGGGAGAAAGAGATACTGGTTTAGACTAGTGGAAGTAGTTGGACAAAAGTATATGTTCATTAGAGGTGATGGCATTCTCTTCTATGTGTTAGAGCTTATTTAACTTAAGGCAGTTTGCAAGAGTACCATGACACTCTAATAGTATCATGTAAACTAAAAAAAAATTATATCATAGTAATATACTTTATTTCCCCTATTCACTCAGCAGCACTTAACATGAATATCAGACTTGTAGTCAACCTTTTTTAAGGAGGGATCATATTCACTTCTTTTTTTGTACAGCACTTAGCGTATGGTTGTCACTCAATAGATGATAATGGCAACAATTTATACTGATTTCCCCACCTCCCAGAAAGCAAAGGAGATAGTATGGATGCTTTTAGGAAAAAAAAAAAAAAAGCTGGTATTTGTGAAACATTAAACATATCTTTCTTTTTAAGTTTCCTGCATGTTCAATTTCAGAAGGAACAAATGCTAATATTTGTATTTTCAATACATTGGACTTCAGTACACTTTCTGGACCAGTTCTTTTTAGCCCTTTATAACTAAAGGCTCAAATTTAGTCATAAAGAAGTTATATTGATGACTATGATTTCTTAAAAGGGAGTTTTGTACCAGGGAGCCTTTTAGGACAAAGAAGAATTGATATCATTGTAGCTAAGTAATTGCATATGTATACAGAGATAAAGTTCAAATGACTAAGCTTCTTTTAAATGCTATCACCTAAAAATGCTTTATTCATACTTCATGGCTATTCCTTTGAAGTATGCCAGATGTCTTAAAGATGACTATTTAAAACAATGCTTTGAAATGCTGTAGCCATTCCAGATCTTTGTGATTGTCTTTAAAAAAGCTAAATTATTTTTCAAGTTTTAACTCTTTTCCCATTCTTTTTTCAAGTGTTCTACTTTTTTTTTTTAAAAGGGAATGTGTTCTTCTCTGATGTCCTGAATAATACAGAGTACTTTTGTATAAACTTGGGCATTTTAATAATTCTTTTTGTGCTTTAGTAATTGTTCAGTTCATGTATGTTTTACTTTTAAAAAGTCTATAAAAATCCATATTTATAAAATTAGTAAATTGTGGGATGGTCTTTTATATTACAGAATGATTCTTTTAAGTAAGAATTAAATAGAACTCTCCTTGGACATTTGAAATATAATTCAGTTTACAGAAATGTCACTTTTATGCAACTTTTTCAGGAGTGTCTAATTGAGTATTGAAGGCAAGGACTTTTATTTTTGTATTGCATTACCAACTCCTAGCATAATAATTTGCACATTAAAAATATGTTGGACCTGGAAGCCAGGAAGACCTGAGTTCAACCTCAGATACTTGCTAATTGTATGACTTGGGCAAATCACTTAATCTCCATTTACCTTAGTTTCCTCAACTGCAAAAATGAGGTTAATAATGCCTATACCCCAGGGTTATTATAAAAATCAATGAGATAATATTTCTAAAAGCTCTTAGAGCATTGCTTGGTACATAGTAAGTGCTCATTAAATGCTTATTTCCCCTCTTTTCCTCCTCTTTTCCTTTCTTCTTTCCTTTCCTTTTGGACTGAATTGGTCAGTAAATTAATATATGACCATAATCATGAGGAGTGTAGCATAGTGGATAGCTAGACTTGGATTCAAGAAGACCTAGATCTCTCAGTGCTCTTGGTCCCTCTCTGAAACTTCAAGTTGTAGAGAAGAGGATGAATGGAGGGAGTTCCTCTCCCTAACAGTGAAATAAAAGTCCAGTAGCAATCATACTCACTAATTCTTAGAATGAGTGTTGTTTTTTGATCCAGTAGCCTATTCCAGAAGGGCTTTAGAAAGCCATACAATTAAATTCACAAAAAACTACCAATTTTTCCAAGTTTACATTACTAAGCCAGATATGTTTATGAAGATACTTTAAAATTTTTGTTGGCTTCCTATCGCCTACTTTATTGTTGTTGTTCAGTCGTTTGAGTTGTGTCTAATTCTTTATGACTTGGCAAAGACACTAGAGTGGTTTGCCATTTTCTTCTCTAATTCATTTTGCAGATGAGAAAACTGAGGCAAACAGGATTAAGTGACTTGTCTAGCACATAACTACTGAATATCTGGGGTTGGGTTTGAACTGATGATTAGTCTTTCCAACTCTAGGCCCAGTGCTCTATCCACTGTACCATTTAGCTACCCTTACTGCCCTACTATTACTACATAAAGCACATATTCCTTAATTGTCATTCAAGGACCTCAAAAATTGGCTTCTAACCTATTTTTCTGGTCTTTATATCAATAGTAAAAGGAAAAGTGACTAATTTGGTACCTGAATATTTGGTGGAAGAGAAGATATGAGTGATGTAGTGGGGTAATATGGGAAGTTTAATTGCATATATAGGTGAGTAAGGAAGGTATAATTAACCATTGCATTTAAAGGAAGAAGGATTGAGAAGATGTCCATATTTCTAAACTACTCCCATCATCTTGTAGCTGTAGAATTAATGATTAAAGGAGAGTAAGAGGAATAAGTGGGAAACTAGCATAGTTGTCTGTGATTTCTAGTTGTCTCTCCTTTGAAGTATCCACTTTGTACTTAGCATATATGTCCTAACCTTTATATACTTGGTATCAAGGTGTTAGATAATCTGACATTAATTCACAGTAAAGTATGACTTATTAATAATAATCCCCTTCATGCCCCCATTCACATTTGTATTTTAAGAAATGCTGAATCAATCTCCAAGGGTTTTTAGAATATAGAGGAAAATTGAAGCCTCTTTTTTCTCTTAAAACTACTTCTTATTTGATCTCAGGGAAAAAGAGAAGAAAGCAACAGCAGCCCTGGGCAAAAGTACGAAATATTATAAGCTTATCTTTGGTAGCTTCCTTCCTCCTTTTTTGTTCTTTTTCCCACAGTATACTACCATATAAGCACAAAAATATGGTGCTTTTTCATTTTCCTTCTTCTTGTAGTTAGTGAATATGAGTTTTAATATTTATCAATTTTACCAATATCATTTTATATGCACATTACTTCCTTTATTTAAAAAACAACATCATCAAACTTTGGTTTCAAGTTTCTTGACTTTGGACTTAAAAAGTTTAATTCTCAGACCTGTCACTTACTAGTTGTGTGATCATGAATAGATGTTTTTACCTTTTTGAGCCTCATTATTCTCCTCTATAAAATGGGAATATATAGTATTTACATTCCTACCTTAGAGACTTGCTTTGAAGAAAGTCATATCTACTTATAATTTTGTAGAAATGCAATTTATTATTTCTTTCTTATTAATTTCTCCATAGAGTTAAGTACCCATCACACAATATTTTATATGAGGTTTTAGGGAATATAATTCCTGAAATTCAGCTTTTGACTTATCAATTGTATTCCTTATTTAAGGAAGGAGAAGGTTGGGAGAACAGGAAAGAGGGTACAAAGATTATTTGTTTTCTGATACGTGATTGTGAACAGCTCCTATCTAGCTAACATGAACAGCAGCACATAACGTGATGTCTGTGAAAAGAGGCCATCACGATAGTCTCAAGGTATCCTTGAGGCTCTGAATGATATTGTCTTACTATAGCTGTTTAATAGGATGATTTAAAGCAGTCTTTAAGATTTTTCTGCTTGTTTCAATTAAATAAACATTTTCTTTTTAGCTGACTTCAATTTGACATGGTCACAGTAGCATTCATACTATTTTGGTAATTAATTTATAATATAAAAGGGATCCCCAGATTTGTTCAGAATTGACTGTTGACATATCCATTAATTACATTCAAACCAGGTAGAAATGGCAGAACTTTATTTGACTAGGGTGAGGAGGATGAGACAGTGTGTCATTCACTTTTTGAGTGGCATTGTGGCAAATGATGTGGTTTGACTTGCAGCAAAAATCTTTTGTGTTTCTGTGCATGAAACATCATGAAAATGTGAGGAGGAGGAGAATAATCATCTGTGTCATGATAACTTCAACTAATGATGAGCACTTCAAAATGTAGTTATTCGTAGTGCAATGGATTCTCTAGCTTCTGGGTAAACTTTCAGCAAATAAGCAGCTTGTTAGTTTTTCTTCAAATGATGTGGAGGAGTTGCTATGCATATTTTCTTTAAATAAAATCCTATGTAAGGAACTTAATTGGTGCTTGTAATCATAAGCTATTGTTCAAAACTATCTTCCCATTAATTAAAAATACATTTTTTCACCTTCACCAACCATTTCATTTTGTTTGAATTTACTATTTACAGAGAATAAATAACATGTTGTTAAGTGGTGTTAGTTTTGTTTACCTATATGTATAGAAGATACCATGAATGTCACTAAACTTCCCTGTATGCCATTTGGACTCTCCCCCTTCCCCCCCTTTTTAAAAATTCACTCCACTTCTTTCTTGTGCAGTATATAAAGTACACAGTGGCATAATGAATGTGCTCATCTCACTGATGGATGACTTAATTTATAACTTACCCTTCATTAAGCACCAGGAGGATTTTTGAATATTAACATAACTTGCTTGGAAAACTTAAAAACTAAATAAGGTTGGATAAATTAATTATCTTTGAAAGATAATGTAGTTCTTATATTATAATTTCATTTTCATTTCTGCAAAAATGTACTGACTTGTGTATTTTATGGAACAGCATTTTGGTTGTCCCAGTTGCAAGTTTAAAGATGAATTTGAACTTTGTGTTTTTAACAGATTCTGAATGTTGCCAAATTCAGATACCTTGGAATTCTTAGGAAAGGAATGTGGAATTTTGATAAAATGATGTATCAGGAGAGTAAAGATATAAAAACCTTAATAGTAGTAGCTATATCCCAGAGACTATCTCTTTCTTATGTATGTTGAATTTACTAGGTTAAGTAATGATTATTTTGGTTTACATTGACCTGAACTGACTGCCTATATCAATCATTTTCATGGTAAGTGAAATTAAGAGTGATGCTTTTATTTATTTTATTTGTAGTAATGTTTGATAGGATAGGATGAAAAATAATAAGGATGGGCATATTTCTTTTACCAGTATCTTTTGCTTTGTGGGATTGACATACTGAAACAATTATAAAAGAAAATCCCATTTTTCTTTAGAACTACAGAGCAAGGCATGTTTTTCCACTGGAAAGAAATAATTGATTAATCTTAAAAATTGTTGCTTTTTTAATGAAAGAGAAGCCTTATAGCATTCCACGTAGTCTACAGGAGAATATTTATGCTTCCCAAGAATTATATTTCTCACTTTTCATTTCATATTGACATTTTTGTCATAATTTGCTAATTTCATTTCTCCTATTTTCTTTTTTTTGTCTTATTATAAAATCATAGATTAGAACTGAAAGAGTCCTTGTAGACATTAAGTTCATCCCCATCATTTTATACATGAGACACAAAGAGATTAAATAACTTTGCATGGATCATGTATCTACTGAATGAATTAGAATTTGAACTCAGATCTTTTTGGCTACAAGTTCATCATCTTCTCCATTCCTTTAAACTGCCTTTCTTCATTTTTCTCATTTGAACCATATGTTTAGTTCACAAATTAGAAATGCAAAGTACCTTCAAATAGGTCTAAATGCCATTTAAAATATTAAGGATGCCATTTTTCAATAGTTCAATAACTTGTAATGATTCTCTCTCCTGAAATATAAGCCTCTCTTTTAGTCAGTCACTTATTGAAGCACTTATATTAAGTACTTACTAAGAACCAGACTATATGCTAGGTACTAAGGATATAATGAAAAAAAAAATGAGACAATTCTTGCATTCAAGAAGCTTACATTTTACTGGAAAAAACAACATGTCTACATATAAATTTATACAAAATATATTAATGCTGTAAGTCAGTAGCAGCAAAATCAAATAGAAACAGATTCTTGCAGCTGCAATATTTTCTTGGATTAACATTACCCAAATTGCATTTTTATTTTTATTTTTATTAATAAAAAAATTTCCAGTTAAATTTTAATGTAATTCAGGCTACACATTTCTGTTCTAAATGACCAATAATTAGAGAAATAAAAATTAAAACTGCTTGGGGTTATACTTCATACATATCAGACTGACAAAAATGATAAAAAAGAAAAATGAAAAATTTTTTGGGGAAAATAGGAAAATAGGCACACTGATTCACTGTCAGTATAGTGAATTTGACCATATATTCTTTTTAAAAATTATTTTATTTTATTTTATTTTATTTATTATTAATACTTTTTATTTGCAAAACATATGTATGGGTAATTCCTAAACATTAACCCTTACAAAGCTTTCTGTTACAAATTTTTCCCCCCTACTCCCCACCCCTCCCCTAGATAGCAGGATATCCACTACATGATAATTATGTTAGAATACTTAAATCGAATATATGTATAGTTATTGCCACACATCATTTTTTTGTTCAGGAGAAATCGTATCTACAAGAAAGAATAATCCGATAAAGGAAATACAATGCAAGCAAACCTCAATAGAGAACATGAAAATGTTATGTTGTTGACCATATATTCTGAAAAGCCATTTGTAATTGTACCCCCAAAAGGTACTAAATTAGGCATAGTTTTTGACATAGTGATACTATGAGGTCTATATTCCAAAGAGTTCAAAGATAGAAGAAAAGGAATCAAATGTACACAAAGATTTTTTTTTAGCAGATCTTCCTCCCTCCCTCCTTCCCTCTCTTCTTTCTTTTCTTCCCTCCTTCCTTCTCTTTCCTCCCTCCCTCCCTTTCTTCTCTCCCTCCCTTTCTTTCTCTCTCCCTCCCTCCCTCCTTTCTTCTTCCTTTCCTCCGTCCCTTTCTCTCTCCTTCCCTTCCCTTCCTTCCTTTCTTTTTCCCCTCCTTCTCCTCCTCCCGCCCTTCCTTTATCTCTCCCTCCCATCCCCCTCCCTTTCCTCCCTGCCAGCCCCCGTCCCTCCTTCCTTCATTCCTCTCTCCCTCTCTCCTTTCCTCCCTCTCTTCCTTCTTTCCTTCCTTTTAATTGTCATCTTGAAAAGAAATGATGAAAGGCAGAATTTTAGGGAAATTTGGGAAGACATACTAATGGGTGCAAAATAAAGTAAGCAAAATTAAGAGAATAATTTAAATAATAACAAAATAAATTGGAAAGAAAAGCAGCTAGTATTTTCAAACTATTTAATGCAATAACCAATCACAATTTCAAAGAAGTGATGATAAAACATTTCTCTACTACTTGACAGTGGGGAAATGAACTCAAGGTGCTAAATAAGACATGTGTTTTCAGACAGGATCAGTATGAGTATTTGTTTCTTTGTTTCTTTCTGGCAACTGGGGTTAAGTGACTTGCCCAAGGTCACATAGCTAGGAAGTGTTAAATGTCTGAGACTACATTTGAACTCAGGTCCTTCTAACTTCAGGCCTGGTCCTCTATCTACTACGTCAACTAGCTGCCCTATTTGTTTATTTCTGATCATGCATATTTGATTGAAGGGTTTTATTTTTCTTGTAGTTTGGAGATGAAAGGGAAGTTACAGAAAGAGAGAAGGTATTGTCAGTGCTGGTATTGTTCAATCATTTCAGTAATGTCTGACAATTTAGGATTTTCTTGGTAAAGATACTGGAGTGGTTTGCCATTTTCTTCTCCAGCTCATTTTACAGATGAGGAAACTAAGACAATTAAGGTTATATGAATTGTCCAACAAGTAGTGAGACCAGAATTGAACTCAGTTCTTCCTGATTTCTGGCTTAGAGTGTTATCTGCTATGCCACCTGTTTAATGACACAGTTGCCAAAATTAAAATAAAAAGGTACAAAAGTAGAAAAAAGAGGAATTAAAGCATTTAAAACATTCATAGGAGAGAACAGAAGGAATATTAATAGGGAACATAGACTAGGAAGACATCTTTGAAAATATCTTGAATTTTTTTTACATTTATACCCATTAGATTTTAATCTCATTAAGGGCAGGGAATGTCTTTTGCTCCTTTTCATATGCTTGTAATGAATATACTTCTTGATGCTTAAAATGTATTTAATAAATATTTATTGATTGATTGGCACTTGGAGAAAGATACTAGCAAGGAATGTATGGTAAAGATTTGCAATCTTTTTTTTTTTCCTACTTTGTATGTGGATATACCTGAGGTGTTTGTTACATTCAGAATAAAAGAACCAAAGTATATACAAAATGAGAGTGACGTAATATTAAGGTGGAGGCATTAGCAGCTTTGGACTAAACTTTGAAAGAAAGAGACAGAGGAGATGAGGGCATATCCAGGCTCAGGATATAGCTAGACAAAGGCAAAGAGATGGAAAATGGAATGTCATATTTAAACAATAGCAAGAATACCTTTATGAGCTGAATCTAATAATATATGAAAAGGAATGACATAATAAGATTTTAAGGCTGTGACAAACAGGGGAATTTATATTTGAACCTAGAGATAATAGGCAACCATTGGAGCGAATTGAATAAGCATTAGAAAAGTTTTACTAATGTCATTTTAGCAGCTGTCCAGAGAATTGGCAAAGGCAAAAGTTTGAGGGAGGGAGGCTAATTGAAAAGTTCTTTAAAAAAAAATTCTAGCAGTGATTTCATTTCCCAACCAGATTTTATTTTAGTCTCTGATATTCATGTAAAATATTCATAATAAAGCATTTTAACACACTAAACAAAATGGTTATTTCCCTGTATATAGTAGAAAAGAAAAAGAAGATTGTACACGAAATTACATTTCTATTATATAAAATTTGCTTTTCTTTTTTTATTGTTCTTTTGTCTTATTTCTTTTGTTTTTTTATCTTTTTTCTTCTTTTTTTGTTTTTGTTTCTTTTTTCTTTTTCTTTTTTTCTTTTCTTTCTTTTTTTTTTTTTTTTTGCTGAGGCAATTGGGGTTAAGTGACTACCAGCTAGAAAGTGGTAAGTGTCTGAGAACAGATTTGAACTCAGGTCCTCCTGATTTCAAGGCTGGTGCTCTATCCACTGCTCTACCTAGCTGCCCTTAAAATTTGCTTTTCTTTAAAAATATATAAACATGTAAAATTTAAAATATAACTTTTAATGTTTTTCATCTTTTTTGTTATTTCTGGTCTTCTTTCTTTTCTCTTCTGTGTATTTAAAAATACTTTAATGACTCTCTTTTATTTCTTGTTTCACTTTTCCTTTTTTCATTTTTTTTAACTAACGTATCCCTTGCTTTCCATTTCTGTTTCATCCTTAATTTGAAAAAAAAAGAAGCAAAACACCGTGTAACAAATAAATGATAAATTAAATTGTAAGACTTTTGCTATAATCCAGGGGAGTTGTAATGAGGACCCGAATTGGAATGGTAACTGGAGAGAATTAAAGGGTTTGTGAGAAGAGGAGGTTGAGCCTTTAAGATTTGGCATTGACTGGAAATAGGAATGAGGGAGAGTGAGGAGTCAAGAATGACAACAGTGGTTGCAAACCCTCATAATTGGAAGCAACATAGTGGTTTTTACAGAGATAAGAAGTACCTTTTCACAAAGAATTGTAGTTTTAACAAAACCAGTCAACACGTGTACCATGTCTGAAATGTCTGAAGATATATGCCCTTGTAGTATACAACCTCTTTGTTGAGAGATGGAAAGCATGCTTGACTGTACTATAATCATAAAATTAGTGATTGCATTCACTGTTGTTTTACTTTATGTTATTTTTGTTATACTATTCATTGTACTCCTGGATTTGCCCAACTTACATTGCATCAGTATATAAAATTGTCCCAGATATCTCTGCATTTATTATAGTAATCATTTCATAGTATTTCATTGTAGTAACATACATTTTTCTTTCATCCATTCCCCAATGATGGGCATATATTTCTTTCAAATTCTTTTTTTTTGTTGTTGCTGTTTTTTTGCTGAGGCAGTTGGGATTAAGTGATTTACCCATAGTCACACAGCTAAGAAGTATTAGTCTGAGGTGACATTTGAATTCAGATCATGACTTCACAGCTAGTGCTCTATCCACTGCTCCATCTAACTGCAAAAAGCATTCCTCTGAAAATTATGTTCTATATTCTGTCTTATATATTTTGTATTTGCTTATCTATTAATATATTCTTTCCCTCACATCAAAATAGAAGTTACTTGAAGTTAAGGATTTTTTAATATGTATTCTTGTGATCTTAATCTCTAATATTGTAGGGAATATAATAGATGCCTAATAAATGCTTATTGAATTAAATCAGTTTGAATATATTTGCATATAATGCATTTCCCTCTGTCTTTTACTTCATTAGAGTATATGTCTGTTAGTGATAATACTGGATCAAAGGTTATATCCAATTTATTATGACTTTTATAATGTCATTCCATAGTATTTTCCAAAATGGATAGACTAACAGCTTTACCAACAGGGTCTTAGTGTGCTTTTCTTCCTACAGCTCCTTCAACATTTACCATTCATCATTTTTGCAATCTAATGAATGTGAGATAAAATCTAAGAATTTTAATTTGTATATCTCTTATCATTAGTGATTTGGGGAATTCTTTCAAATAGTTATTGATAGTTTGTGTTTCTTCTTTTGAGAACTTCATACTCACTGTCTTTACCTTTTGAGAGATGTCTTTTGTGCATATATATTACATCAATTCCATATATATCTTGGATGTTAGACCTTTATCAGTTATGTGTTGTGTAGTTTCTCCTTTAATTCACAGATTCTACTATTCTAATTACATTGACTTTGTGCAAAAGTTTTTTGATTTCATGTAACTTAAGTTGTCTTTGTCTTTTATGATCATCTTTATTCCTTGTTTAGGTAAAGATTTTACCCATAGTTATATTCTCCAATGGGCTTCTTTTCAATCTCTTATAATTTTTCTCAGGCTGTATATCCATTTGAAGTTTAATTTGTCATTTATCTTCTATATCTTGTTCATCTTCTAAAGCTCAGGAATATTGTCTCTAATTTTAGATACTCCACTCCATCCTTTAGCTTTTAGTTTTTTTCTATCATTTATTTCAATTTTGTTCAATTTGTGGCCCTAGCTTTTGTTTTGTTATTTTAAAAGAATGTTCAAAAGAGCTTTGTCATTGTATTGCACTTTCCAGTAGAGTAGCCTTTTACAATATGTTATTTGAATATTAAATTAATTAATTAAATTAAATCCATGATTTCACTAAATAAGTTATTCTGCCATTGATTAGTTCATATCACAATCCATACACTCCTTGTCACTTTGGATAATTTTTATCTATGCCCTTTCCAAAATTCTTTGTGGAAGATTTATATATTTAACATACTATTGGTTGTTTACTATTTTGTAGAGATACTAGTGCAACTTTTGGTGTTTTCAACTTTCATGATTGACCTTTTTTTTTTTTTTTTCTTTTTTGGACATTTTGTGCTGTATCAAATGAGATATATATATGAACAAGCCATTGGTGTTAGTATAGTGAAGCTTACTTATATCCACCATGCCCAACTTCCCATTGCCATTGGGTTACCCACAATTTAATTCTTCAGAAAAAGATGGGATTTATAGCCTTATAATATCATAGCATAACACTATCAGAATATTGTAATTTCTCAGATTCTTCCTTTCTCTCTCCCCTCTCTTCCATCCAGTTTTGGGCTTAGGTCATTCTTTGACCATTTGCATAGTCTATCCAAGATATCTCTACTAGTGGACCAATTCAACAGAACACTTCTCCATCTTTATGTTATAATATGGGCAATACTGAACCAGAAAATTATCCTATTTTGAAGCCTTGATTTGTACAAAATGAATTTATATACAATTTTGTCAGTTTTATACATTTAAAATTCAGAGTACCAAGTTTATTTAAAACTTATTTGTGAATCTGTGTTTGTTGAATATAAGAAATTACACTTTTCAGTGATCATCAGTTGACTCTCTAGTTAGGGTAAAAGAGGTCAGTACCATATAATATTGCTCCTCTTTTTTGTTCTCTATTACAGTGCTACTTTTTTTTTTTAATTGATGAAATTTTTATTTTCCTCAGTACAAAATTTAAAGTTTTCCACTTTTTAAAAGCTTTTCTTTAAATTCAAGCTAAAAGAGAAGATATAGACAAAAGAATATGCTTGTCTTGATAGAATTATGATGCAGAATTCTGCCTTTTCTATATAACTAAGCAAAGATTAATATTGAAATTTGAGAGTTATTCAAAATATACAATTTAAAATGCTTTGACTATGCACACTCATTTATTGAGGCAGTTTCTTGAATATAAAGTAATTCCAAGTTGCTGATGGATTTTTTCCTACCTAAAAGAATGCTGTTTCCAAAATATTTTAAGAAGTTAAGCCTGATGGAATCTGTAAGTGACATGTTTGTGTTTTGCCTAAACTATTGAAAATTGCATTGAATGAATTGGAAATTGCAGAATAAGTACTGAAAAATCATTAAAATAATGACTTCTTTTTCTGAATTATTCTGGAACAAGAAATATCTACTGACATAATGGTAGAAAGCCATTTTCACTGCTAAGCTTGATAGCTGTTGACAGGAAAACATGTTGATATATTTATACTGAAGTAATGTCTCCATTTTCTAAATAGTTATTTGTTTTCTATTTTAGGCAACTTAATGAGACCCCTTTTGAATTATGGTATCTCTTGGTAAGTTTTCCCTTCCTATCCACCTTAAACTACTTTGCAGAACCTATTTTGTTTTTCTCTCTTCTCTGAAAAATATATTTTTGTTTTCTTATTGTAGTATGTCTATGGGTTTCCTGGTAGAAGAGATGGCACCGGTTGTTTGGAGAGGGCTTATGGTGATGTCAGCCATAGAGAAAATGATCAGGCAGGTAAGAAATTCACTTTAAGTTGCCATCCTGTCAGTGTTATGGATATAATCAATTTGCTTGTTAATTGGAGTATACTGGAATTTGAATCCAAGTTAGAGACTTTTTTTTTTTAAAGGAATCCACTAGATGGACTGAATGAATTAGGTGCTGCCAGAGTGAAATTTCATTTTTACCTGATTTAATGTTTTCCATTGGCTATAAGTACAAACTCATATTTTACTTAAGTAGTATTGTGAATATGTGGAGTCTCTAAGCATAAGAGAAAATCTATTTAATACAGTAACACAGTAATTTGCCTTCTTCTGAGTTACTGTTAATCACATTGTAGCCATTTTTGTGTTGTAAGGACTGAGCAGGAGTTTTCTGAGCAAAAATAACTCACATATTATAGTGCTTACTACTTAAAATTCCTCCATAATAAGGTAAGACACTGTCTGTGTCTGTCTGTCTGTAGAATTATATGTATCATCTTGTCAACTTTTAATTATACATGTAAAAAAGGCAACTATTAAGGAGGTATGCCATAATAGAGGATAATCCAAATGTCATTTATGTTGGAATGAACTCTGGTTGTTTCTACTTGTGTATGTTTCAGCAGGCTTAAGCTTCCAATGGGCTTTGCCTTAGAATTCCTTTAAAATTAATTTGTGTTACCTTCCTATACATTAAATGATAGCAAATGGAAGCAAGTTGGAAGTGAACTGGTGGCAGAGAGAATTCATTCTGAAATTAAAATTCTGTCTCATGTTGCAGCCCACCAATTTGGGATATGTGGCCCAGATATGAAAATATTTGTATATAATGACATATATTTTACTTTACCCCATATATTTCCTTTGTCACTTCCCAATTTTGTAGTTTATAATCATTTTCAGTAAGAGTCCTTCAGAAGTCAGGAGGACAGTTTAAGAAGCTTGAATAATTCATTTTGCTCATAATCCTCATTTATTCCTTTAAAACAATGTTTATTGAATGTTCCATATGCATAGCTCTCTGCTACTTGCTAAGAGGGTTATAGAAGCATGGAGAGGATCCTTGAACTTAAGGAACTTAATTATCTAGCAGAGGAGACAGATCAAGTTAAATAATAAGTCTTTGCCCCAAGGAAGAGATATGAGAAACTCCCTCACTTCCAATCCTATTTTCAAAAATGTGTGTGCACATGTATGAAACATTGTCTATAATGCCAGATTGTTTTCAATGTGTTGATTAATTTTACTAAGATTTTTTCTTTCTTCTTAAAAAATTATTGATTAAAAGGGATAGATCTCTGGGTGATAGGGCAGAGAAAAATAAAAGAGAAGGCAATATAAGTGATGTTAAAACAAGATATCAATAAAAACCTGTTTTTTAAAAAAATAGGAAAGTAACATTGTGGTTACTTTTCATCAAAGTAAGGAATTCTTGGTATGGAAATTCAGCAATATATAGCAAATATCAGCAACGCACCTGTAACTTACAAACTTAGTTTTCAGTGGGCGGGTGGTGAGGGTAGGGAGATGCTAAGAAGTTACATGTCTTGCTCTTAGTCACCCAATTCTGTGTCTGTCAGGTACTTGCACCTAGGACTTATTGAATTCAAGGCCATCATCTGTCTACTACTCTGTGCTGCCTCAAATAACATAAGTAATGTGTAATTAAATACAAAATAAAAGATTTAGAAAAGCAAATAGTGTAAAGGAATAAGATGGTTGGACAGAGGATTTAGAGAGGTGGAATTAAGGAGCAATATCATTTTTTTTCTTTTTAAATAGTTTTTTTTTTATTTTTCCACATTCATGTAAAGATAGTTTTCAACATTCACCTTTGCAAAAGCTTGTATTCCAAATTTTTCTTCCTCCTTTCCCCTTCCCTCTTCCCAATACAGCAAGTAATCCATTATAGGTTAAACATGTACAGTTCTTCTAAACATAATTCAAATGAAAAATTGGTTTTAATTTCCAATTAACTTTTAGTCTATTTTCTCCTGGCTTTATATTGCATGTGATTTTTATTGCATCATGATCTGAAAAAGATGCATTTACTATTTCTGCCTTTCTGCATTTGATTTTGAGGTTTTTTTATGCCCTAACACGTGGTCAATTTTTGTATAAGTTCCATGAACCACAGAGAAAAAAGTAAACTCCCTTCTGTCTCCATTCAATTTTCTCCAAAGATCTATCATACCTAACTTTTCTAACATTTTGTTTATCTCCCTAACTTCTTTCTTATTTATTTTGTGGTTTGATTTATCTAATTCAGAGAGAGCAAGGTTGAATCCCCCACTAGTATAGTTTTGCTGTCTATTTCTTCTTGCATCTCTCTTAACTTCTCCTATAGGATTTGGATGCTACACCACTTGGTGCATATATGTTTAGTATTGATATTGCTTCATTATCTATAGTACCTTTTAGTAAAATATAATTTCCTTCCTTATGCCTTTTAATTAGATCTATCTTTGCTTTTACTTGATCTGAGATCACGATTATTACCCCTGCTTTTTTTTGTTCACCTTAAGCATAATAGGTTCTGCTCCAGCCCTTTACCTTCACTCTGTATGTTTCTCTATGCTTTAGATGTGTTTCTTGTAAACAACATATTGTTGGATTCTGGCTTTTAATCCAGTCTTCTATCTGTTTCTGTTTTATGGGAGAGTTCATTCCCTTCACATTCACAGTTAAAATAACTAAATCTGTATTTCCTGCCACCTTATTTACCCAAAGTTATGTTTTTCTCTTTCCTTTCCCCTTTCTCCCTTCCCCCCTCCCCAGTATTTTGCTTTGGATGACCACCTCCCTCAAACAGTCCCCCCCTTTAAAGCCCCTCTCCTTTTTTTATACCTTTCCCCTAATTCTTCTATTTTTCCTTCTATTAGTCTTAGCCTTTTCTTTTCCTGGTTTCCCTCCTACTTCCCTATAAGGAGGGACAAGTTTCTCAGTGAAACCAAATGTGTCTGATATACTCTTTTAGAGCCCAATCTGATGAGAGTAAAATTCACACAATGCTCATCCTCCTCCCTTCTTTCCCTTAATTACATTAGGTTTTCTTTGCCTCTTTATGAGATTTTACCTTATTTTTACCTCCTTTTTTAAAACCTTATTTTACCACCTTTTCCCTCTTTCCTCCAGTATGATAGCCCTTCCACCTCTAGTTTCTTTTTCATATTATCAAAGTAAAATCAAATTATACCCCCATTCTTTAAGTATACCCATAGTAGAAATATAGCTCTCAAGAGTTCTTTACATTTTACCTTTTTATGCTTCTCTTGAGTTCTGTGTTTGGAGTCAAATTTTTGTTCAGATCTGGTCTTTTCATTAGAAATAGGTGAAATTCACCTATATCATTAAATGTCCATCTTCTTCCCTGGAAGATCATGCTCATTCTAGCTGGATAGCTTATTTTTGGCTCTAATCCAAGTTCCTTTGCCTTTCAGAATATCTGGTTCCAGGCCTTTCGATCCTTTAATGTGGAAGCTGACAGATCTTGTGTGATTCTAATTATGGTTCCTTGGTATTTGAATTGTTTCTTTCTAGCTGCTAGCAATATCTTTTCCTTGGTGCGATAGTCCTGAAATTTATCCATGATATTCCTTGGGGTTTTAATTTTGGGGTCTCTTTCAGGACATGATTGGTGAATTCTTTCAATGGTGATTTTACCTTCTGATTCTAAAACATCAGGGCAGTTTTCTTTCATGATTTCCTGGAAGATAGTGTCTAGGGTCTTTTTTTTGATCATGGGGTCCAATAATCCTTAGATTGTCTCTCCTAGATCTATTGTCCAGCTCAGTTGTTTTTTCTAGGAGATATTTCATATTTTCTTCTATTTTTTCATTTTTTTTGTTTTTGTTTGACTGATTCTTGAAGTCTTATTGAGTCATTCACTTCCATTTGTTCAGTTCTAATTTTTAACATATTATTTTCTTTAGTTACCTTTTTTTAGCTCCTTTTGTAACTTGGCAATTGAATATTTTTTTGTTCATTGCATACTTTTTCCATTTCACCAATTTTGTTTTTCAGTGAATTGGTGTCTTTTTCATATCTCTTTTGTAGGGCATTATGTGCTTTTTCCATTCCTTCTTGCAATGATCTCATTTCATTTCCTCATTTTTCATCTAACTCTCTTTTGAGATTCTTTAAGCAATCTTCCAGGAAAACCTTGTGAAATGGGGACCAGCTCATGTCTCCCTTCTTGACTTCCTTTAGAGTTGCTTTACCTTTATGAACCTCAGAATCTGGGGTCTGTTCTTCTTGCTCTCTATAAAAGCTGTTTATGGTGAGAGTTATTTCTGTTTTTTTATTCATTTATTTAAAAAGCTTGAGGTCTGTTTAAAGCAGAGGAGCAGTAACTGCTTTAATTTGCCCTGGGGCAATTCGGCTGATTGACTTCTGATGCTGGACCTTCCAGAACCAGTTTGGGGGCTTAATCTGTTGTTGGTTTGAGAGAAAGTCAGAGGAGGTCACAGAGAGTCATGTCTTCACTCCGCTATCTTGGCTCTGCCCTCAGCAGTATCATTTTCAACAGAGGGAGCAGCCTGGGGAAAAAAGAAAAGAGAAGAAAAAAATATTGTTCATGGGATAGAGAGTGGACCATCCTTCTTGGGACAGATGACTGAGCTGGGAAATAGTAATATAAAGTTGGAAATGTAGGTTTGGCCAGTTCCAATTGTTCAGTGAAGAAAGCCATATACACTCAGAGAGAGGGGTGTGAAATGTGGACCACAAGATAACATTCTCATGCTCTCTATTGATGTTTGCTTGCATTGTGTTTCTCTTCTTAGATTTTTTTTCTTGTAGATCTGACTTTTCTTGCACAGCAAGATAAGTGTAAAAATATGTATACGCATATTCGATTTGTCAAGTATTTTAACATAATTAACATGTAGTAGACTTCCTGCCATCTAGGGGAGGAGTGGGGACTAGGGGGGAAAATTTTGTAACAGAAAGCTTTGCAAGGATCAATGTTGAAAAATTACCCATACATATGTTTTGCAAATAAAAAGCTTTTATAAAAGTTAAAAAAAAATGAGAAGCAGGATGTTTCAAAATAAAAAAACCTTCAATGATTTATATGAATTGATGCAAAGTGAAAAGAGCTGAACCAGGAGGATATTTTACATGGTGACAGCAGTATTGTACAATGATCAACTGAATGATTTAGCTATTCTCAGCAATACAATAAACTAAGACAATCTTAAAGGACTTATGCTGCAGTTTATCTGCATTATCTGAATGCAGACTGAAGCATACTTTTTTTTTTATTCTCTTTTTCTTGGGTGATTTGTATTTTCTTTTTTTGGTCTCTTTTCACAATGACTAATATACATGTTTATGTATATTTATGTAGTCATATATTATGTATGTTTATGTAGTCATTTAACATGACTACAAATGTTTAAGCTATGTCAAATTGCTTGCTTTCTTAATGAGGGAAGAAGGAAGGGAATTTAGAACTCAATTTTTTAAAAAAACCATTAAACTTTGCTTTTATATAGAATTGCAAAAAATAAAATATAAAATCATAAAGAAAATTTAATAAAAAAAGAAAGATAGGTTTGGACAGATTTTGGAATCCCTTGAATATTTGGCCAAGGAGATATGATTTGAACTTGAAATTAGTTGAAATTTATTAAAGTCTTTGAGTACAGAGCTGACATGATATAAACAGTGTTTAGTAAGATTGGTTGGTGTCACTCTATGGAACTTAATGGAGATATTTAAAATAGGAATCTGGGAGACCATTGAAGATTCTGCTGATCATATTGGGGGTGGGGTGTCAAGGGCAGAGTGAAGCTGGTGACAATTATAGTAGAAAGAAAAGGAAAAATTCAGGTGCTGTTATTAAGGAGGTGACTAAGGAGATATAAGGTCCAAAGGAAAATGGGAGTCAAAGATGACTTTGCCATTTCATGCTTTGTAACTGGAAGAATGATAGTAACCTTGACTAATATATGGAAGCCAGAAATAGGAGCTGGTTTCTTCAAAGATGTTAAAATTGATTTTGGACTTCTTGAGTTTGGGCTGCTTGATGTACATCCAGATGTAAATTGAGAATTAAAGATATCTCTAGGGTGGAAAATAGAGCTTTGAACCACATTCAGATAATAGTTGAATTCATTAGAAATTAACCCTAAAACATCTCTCTACCCCAGCAGCTCCCTTCTCTAGTCAGTGAATTGCTCATGGAACCTTCACTTTGAGGAAAGACTGGGGCCAGTTACTCTTCATTCTATTTTGCTTCTGATTGACTAGACCTCAACACTGTGTATCAACATGAGTACCTTCTCCCTTTTTTTTTTTTTTTGTTTTCTTCTGTTGTTAGAATATAAGCCCCCTGAGGACAGATTTTTTTTTTTTGCTTTTATTTGTAACCCTAATGCTTACCATGGTACCCAGCACATAGCCTTTAATAAAATAATAAAATGGCTATTTAACTATAGTCCTCTAAAGGAGAGAATATGAGAGGAAGGTCAAGATGAGTAAAGAATAAAAACCAGGATTCATTATAAAGGTAGAAAAATTAGGTTAGCATTACTGCCGCTGAGGAAGGAGTTTTGAGAAGGGGATATGATCTGTGCTATAGACAAGTGAGAATAAGGATCAAGAAAAGACAAGTAAATTTAGGGTTGATGTGGCTATTGGTTAATTTTTGAGAATACAGCTTAATTAGAATGGCGAAGGGAGAAGTAAGAATGTAAGGATTCAAGGATGGCTTAAAGAAATTAAGACAGTAAGTAGAAATCATTCCTTTAGAAAGTCAGGCCATGCTTCATTTCTAAAATATAGAGAGATTTGACTCAAATTTATAAGAATTTAAACCATTCTCCAACTGATAAATGATCAAAGAATATGAACAATTATCAGATGAAGAAATTAAAACAATTTCGAATCATATGAAAAGGTGCTCTAAATCACTATTGACCAGAAAAATGCAAATTAAGACAATTCTGAGACACCGCTATATACCTCTCAGATTGACTAAGATGACAGGAAAAGATAATGATGAATGTTGGAGGAGATGTGAGAAAACTGGGACATTAATACATTGTTGGTGGAATTATGACGTGATCCAACTATTCTGGATAGCAATTTGGAACTATGCCCAAAGGACTATCAAACTGTGCATGTCCTTTGATTTAGCAGTGTTTCTACTAGGTTTATATTCCAAAGAGATCTTAAAAGATGGAAAGGGATCTTCATGTGCAAAAATGTTTGTCGCAGCCCTTTTCGTAGTGGGAAGAAACTAGAAACTGAATGGATGCTCATCAGCTGGAGAATGGCTAAATAAGTTATGGTATATGAATGTTATGGAATATTATTGTTCTATAAGAAATGATCAGGAGGATGATTTTAGAGAGGGTTGGAGAGAATTACATGAACTGATGCAAAGTGTAATGAGCAGAACCAGGAGATCATTGTACATGGCAACATTAATATTATAGGATGATTAATTCTGATGAATGTGACTCCTTCCAACAATGAGATGATTGATGCCAGTTCCAATAATTTTGTGATGAAAAGAGTCATCTATACCTGAGAGAGGACTGTGGGAACTGAATATGGATTGCAACATAATATTCTCACTTTATTTGATGTTGTTCGCTTGTATTTTATTTTCTTACTCATTTTCTTTCCTTTTTGATGTGATTTTTCTTGTGCAGCAAGACAATTGTATAAATGTGTTTACACATATTAGATTTAACATATATTTTAACATGTATAACATATATTGGATTGCTTGCTATCTAGGGGAGGAGATAGGGGGAAGAATGGGAAAATCTGAAATACAAGGCTATGTAAGAGTCAATGATGAAAAATTATCCGTGCCTATGTTTTGAGAACAAAAAGCTTTTAAAGAAATTCAGGCCATGAAGGGAAGAAGAGAAACTGGAATTTTAGTTTAAAAAGAATCTAATGACATTTTCAGGACCTTGATACAGGATCTAATGTGTTTTTTTCCTAAACAGAAGACATTTGTACATGTTTTTAAGCATGAAGGAGAATAGAAAAAGGGAGAGATTGAAAATGCTAAAGAATAAAGGAATAATTGTAGAGCAACATCCTGTATAAGAACATGTAAGGGAGGTGATTGAGAGCAAAAGTTAATCTGTTAACTGAAAGAGGGAGAGACATCCCTTGTGTTGAGGCTGGAAGAAAGAAAGGAAGCAGAAGTATAGAAAGAATACTTAAGTAGAAGTGAGCATAGATGAGGGAGCTCCTGCCACATGCTGAAGATGATTTTTAGTATAACAGAGTCAAGTTGAGCTGCCAAGAATGAGGGAGGCTGCAGTGAGATTAGAGGTTTGGGAATGTTGAGGAGGTTCAGAACAGCTGTTATGAGAAGTTTGCTAAGGAATAAAAGAGAAATAAATGAAAGGAATGTTGGGTGAAAGCCACTACAGGTGGGCCAATTGATCCCAGCCCAATTTTGTAATTTTCTTCAGTAACTTTGAAAGCCTTGAAGTAGAAGTAGATAAAACAGAGAAAAGGACTGACTGATAGAAGGCTGAGATTTAGTATAGTAGAAAGCTGTAGGACAGAGAAATGTAGAATATTAGTGAATTGAAGTGACATGAACAAATATTTGAGGTAGCTAGGTGGTGCAATAGTTCTAGTGCTAGGTCTGGAGTCTGAACGATTCATCTCCCTAAATTTAGATCTGGTCTCAGACATTTACTAGTTGTGTGACCCAGGGCAAGTTTCCTCATCTGTAAAATGAGCTTTTAAAGGAAATGGCAAGCCACCACCGTTCTTTTCCAAGGAAATCCCAAATGGTGTCACAAAGAGTCAGACATGACTGAAATGACTGAACAACAACAGAACAAACTTACTGAGCATTTAGAATCTGCAAGATACTGTGTTAAGCACTGGTGATACAAAGAAAGGCAAAAATTGTCCTTACCTCAGGGAGCTTACTATATAATGAGGGTTACAATGTGCCAACAGCTATGTATAAGGAAGATATATATATATATACAGAATAAATTGGAGATAATCTCAGAGGAAAGACAGTAGCATTAAGGGGGATTGGGAAAGTCTTCTTGTAGAAGGTGGGGTTTAGCTGAAGCTTGGAGAAAACCAAAAGGTGAAGACAAGGAGGGAAAGGCAAAGAGAAAAGATGATGATGATGATGATGATGATGATGATGATGATGATGATGATGATGAATGGATCATTGAAGCAGATGGCCATGTAGTCTTGCTAGCCAGAGAATCAAGTTTACTCAGAAAAGTACTAATGAATTTATTAAAATATCAGTGGCATAGGCAGAAGCATAGAAAAGTTTCAGTAGTATATTAATGGACAATAAGAAAAACAACAGGTAAGGAAATGTGGTTGGAGAAAGGATACTAAGTTCAGGATTTAGAAATTGAAGCAGTGTTATGTGATGACCGAGTCTGGGCTCTGACCATACTCTTAGTGTAAGTATGCATGTGGAAGTTACCAAAGACGTAGTAAAGAGGAAAATTTTGATCATATGCTGAAATCCCTAAGGAAGGACATCAATCAATCAATCAACAATCATTTATTATATTATTTCTATATGCCAGGCTAAGTGTTGGTTATGAAAAGAGAAAACAGAAGCAGTTCTTGCCTATAATGGCAGAAGTAGGTAGTGGTGGTGATTTGAAAAAGTTAGTATAAACTGGCATGGAAAGTGCTATGAGCGAGGGAGGAATAGACCTACCCTTCCTGTCCTTTCCCTGAGTCAGGGAATGTGGGAAGAGTTATGTCTCTTTGGGAGCAAACATCTAGAGACACAGGGTTATTGGGATGGTGATGGGGAAGGCCAATTTCTTTAAAAATGACAAGGTAAGAAGTAAAGAGAAGTTTTCTTAGAATGTAATACAGGGAGTATGGCTTGTATAGAAGATGTAAAGGGAATTTTTAGAGGTACAGGTTGGATCAGCATGGAGTCTACCTGTATTGGAAAGAATTTGGGAAGAAGCAATCAGGAAGAAAAGGTTTATTCAGGAAGCAAAGATGTGACAGATGAGTAAAATAGGTTGGGGTGAGGGGGAGGAATGCATATGTTAGAGAAGATGCTGTATGAGGTGGATCAAATAGAACCTGTAACTCTTCCATTTCTCTGCCTCTGGTTATGCTATTTCCTCTTCCTGTAACACCCTTCTTATTTTGTTTTACCTGTCCAATTCTTTTTATCAAGAGATAGCTCAAACAACTTCCCCTCCATGGAGTGCTTATTTGACTGATGCTGGGTGACACCTATCTACTTTGATGGTCATTGCTTTCTAAGCTTAAGGAAAACTGGTAGTTAGGAAAACTGGGTAAATACAATATCTAATATGAATAGAAGAATTGCACATGTATAACATATATTGGATTTTTGCCATCTAGAGGAGGGGGTGGGGGAAAGGGAGGGAAAAAATTTGTAACACAAGGTTTTGCAAGGGTGATTGTTGAAAATTATCTGTGCATATGTTTTGAAAATAAAAAGCTTTTATAAAAAAATACAATATTTATTAGGGCAATAATATTCTGGGTAGTCATATCACAAACTAAGTGACCTAAGAGCTACCAGGGCCTTAGGATTTCCTTGGGGCATTTGCATTCCTGTGATTGATAGGCTAGACTCTCAATGTATTGATCCTACCTCTTTTTTTTAATTATTATTTTTTCAATTTAAAATTTCACTTTTCAGTTAACAAGCATTTATTTTATTTCATTCCCACTCTTCTTTCCCAACTTAAAAAAAAAGAAAAACAAAACCCTTGGAACCAATATATATAGTCAATCAAAATTAATTCCAAAATTGGTAATTTCTAAAAATATAGATCTCATTCTGCATCTTGAAGCTGTCATCTTTCTGATAGGAGATGAGCAGCATAGTTTACCATTAGTCTTACAGAATCACAGTTGGTTATTATATGAATTATATTATTATTAATATATTATATTAATTCTTAAGTTTCTTACAATTTATAATGTTGCTACCTAAATTATTATTCTTGTTCTGCTCTTATGTCATTTGGTATCAATTTATAGATATCTTCTCAGGTTGCTTTTAAACTATCCTTTTCATCTATTTATTACCATATAGTAATATTCCATTATATTCACCTGCCACAAATTGTTTAGTTAGTCCCCAGTTGATAGGAACTCCAGTAGTTTCTATTTCCTTTATTAAAACATTAAAAACAGCTAAGTAATTTTCTACATGTGAGTTCTTTCCCCCTTCCCCTATCTCTTTGGGGTAGAATGTGCTGGCCTGTTTTATGAAACAAAGCTATTAATGTTTGTTACTCTTGGTTAATCCTAGCTTCAATCTGAATTTTTCCACAGGATTTCCAGCAGTCTCTATGAACCCTAATTTATAACTTTTGAATTCAAGTCTACCTGTATAGATCTCTGAGTGACATTAAAGATAAGACCAACACTACAATTATTGGTTCATAACAATTTATTGGAAACATATAAGCATCATACACTTAAGTTTTGCTAAATATAACTGGTCTCATGGTTCAAAGTGTATGTAGAGAATATTACCTCAGGATTGTTTAATAAAGATTTATTGAATGGAGGCAGAAAAAAAGGTGGAGGCTGCTTCCTTAGCAGGCCTTGCAAATCTCAGAGAGGGGACAGATTACATTCCAGGTTTCAGAAGCAGCAGTCCTAGAAGTCCTGTAAGATTCATTCTGTCAGCATCAAGCAATTTCCAGATATATCCCCCTGTCCCATTTTAGTAGCAAATCATCTGTTAAAAGAGGCATAAATTATACAAAGAAATGCAGTTATTATTGATTTTTATAATAATGATGATAATATCTATAAATTTTATGTCATAGGATTGTTGTTAGGAACTGGAAGGTTATATATACATATATATATATAAAGTGTATTGCAAATCTTAAAGTATTTTGTAACTTAACTATTATTATGTTTGGATTCAGTGATACTGCAAATATGAGAGTATCTGCAATATCACAAATTATTGGTCAGAATAAAACTATAATGTTACATATAATAGCCATTAAAATAGAGGGCAATAAAAGCATTCCTATGTATTTAGCAACTTGTGTGCCATATTTTCTTACTGGTATTTTTATGTTTCGTTTTACCTTCTATCTTGAGCATTATTTTTAGTAATTATAGACATAAAGATCCCACAGATTTCATTTGATCAAACTCTTTTAATCTTTCAGCCTGTAGCAATCCTTCTCAACCCCCATTAGATTTGCCAGAGAAATGTGGCTGAAATGTGGAGGTTTGAATTGGAAAATGTGGAATTTTGGGAGAAATCTCTTCAGTTGTTTGAAAAAAGCTACAGGAACGAAAACTTTAAAGACAGGGCTGATGTCAGCACTTGCTGTAGTCACAAAGCAAACCCTGGGAGACCAAGGATTTTTGGCAGCAGTTGCAGTGCTATTACTTCACTCTCCAATATCCCCAAATGTGAGGCAGATGCCAGTTTCCTTCTCTAGGGTGCTGATAATGGCATATAATGAGTTGGTTGTTTCCTAGCAACTAAAGAAGCAGTTTCACTTCAGCAGATCTTGCAGTAGGAATGAATCCTATTCCCCTGATAGTTGGGGATATTAGTGATTTTCTTGACAATGGAATTTCACTTGTGAATGAGGAATGCTCTCAGCCTTCAGTTTCCTAAAGAATTTTGCTTTTGAGTGTGGGCTAAACTGCCCTTAATCCTGTACAAAGTGAGATTTTAGATTTCCCTAAATATTTCTCATTAGAAAGGCTAAACAAATTTGAATAGTTTTTGAAATGCCAAGTGATTTGCACAAGGTGATACAGTGTTATATGCTTTTTCACTGTTTAATATATCTAATTAACAAAATTATTTCCTCCCACACATCATAGTTGATATAATAATATTCTGCCAGATATTGGCAGTGTTTCAAAATAAACATATACAAATTCAATCCCTTTGCCACATCTGTTTCATTTAATAATAACAATAGTAATAACAGTAACAACAGCCAATTCCTTTGACCAATGTGATGTAACTAACTCTGTCAGACTAACAGTGTTTTTCTCCAAACTTACAACCATTGTGATGATTAACTTGACATGGAAGACAGCAAAGTGAGTGACACTCTTTCATATTTTTAGACCTTAAGGGGACAAGATACATAGGAACAAATGAGAAATACCCACATCTCACTTCTGAGAAACCTCCACTCTGAATGCTTTATTGACTGCCCACAGCACTGTTTCAGGAGGGCCCCCAGTCATGTTTCAGTTCATTCACAATTCAACTCTCCAGAATTTTTCTCCTCTTCCTTTTCTCCTTCTTCCTTCTTATGCCAATTGCTTTGTCCTTATACTAATGCTCTTCCTTTCCCTACCTCCATCCTGCCTCTCCACTTTTTGCTTTATATGTTGCCTTCCTCTGTTGGAATGTAGATTTTTTGATGGTAGACACTATCTTGCTTACTTATATTTCTCCAGTGCTTAAATGAGTGCCTAGCACACAGTGAGTGCTTCATAAAAATCTCCTTTTCCTTCCTTCCTTCCTTCCTTCCTTCCTTCCTTCCTTCCTTCCTTC
>JAJPUD010007099.1:89625-114853 GCA_023553655.1 Myrmecobius fasciatus
TGTGTGTGTGTGTGTGTGTGTGTGTGTGTGTGTGTGTGTGTGTTCCTAAAGGGGAGGGGGAGGAGTTAATATAGGTGGCCTGGGTATATTGCTGGATCCTAATTGATTGTAAGTACTTTGTGAGCCACAATTTTCTATTCTATTTGACACCTGGCATAAATAGGCACTTGATATTATTTTAACAGATTTGTTAAAGAAAAATGAACTAATATTTTTTTTGTTTCTCATACTTTGTGCTTAACTCTGCTCCCTCCACATTCCTTTTAAAATTCTAATAATGGTAATCTCCTCCTTGGAGTCTTATAAGGTTCCACTTTTGAATTTGGGAGGCAAGTCACACTTCTGTATTTTTGGGGTGTGGTAGGGTGGGGTTATACAACTTTTCATGTTCTCCTGTAAGTAAGAGTAAGTATACAGTGTATAGAAAGACTCTTTTCATTTTTTTCCTGTTCTCTTTGGGCTTTCATATTTCAGGAAAGTTATTTTTTCCACCTGTATGGACACCCAGGAATTGACTGTATTTCATTCCAGCCAGACATCAGAGTGTTTAGCAGGATGCGCTTGCTCTTTCTTGCTCAAGTAGGGAAGTAGTCCTTATGAAGATGTATAGCAATTTTAAATTGACACTAAGAACTGCAAATGCAATTCAGTTCAATTCAGCAGGTAATAGTTTCAGACTCTGTAATGCAAAGATAAAAATACTACAATCCAGGCCCTCAAGGAGCTTAGGCATATTTTAAAGCAAAAACAAAATCAGAGCCTATTTGGACCAGGAAAATTTCATTTGTATTTGGAGAAAGGAAACTGAATTTAACCTGTGATATTAGAGGTAATGGTTTGGAAAAGGAAAGTTGGTCTTTAGCTTCATTTTGTAATTTACTCTGAGAACACATTGTTTTCCATTTGGTATGGTAGCTCTTTTTAATCTAGAAATGAGAATTGGGCAAGTGAGAAGTGGATGGATTTTCTCTTGAAAGTTTAGCTGGAGCTTATCTTCCTTTCATTTATTCTTCCATCCCTTTGGTTTATGTGATTTAATTCAGCAAACTTTTATTAAGCAACTGTACTCTGCTAAGTGCTTAGAGGTATGAAGATTAAACCAAAATAAGACAGGAGCAAAAACAAAAACAAAACTCGAGATAGTCCCTACTGTGAAAAAGCTTAGAGGGTTAAGGACTAGTCAAGTCAATTCAATAAGCTTTTATTAAGTGTCTACAGTATGCCAGGTTCTGTTCTAAGTGCTCAGCATATAAATAAAGGTAAGAACAGTTCCAGTCCTTAATGAGCTCATAGTTTAATGGAGAAAACAACAGGAAAACCACTGTGAACAAACAAAACATAAAGGATAAATTTAAGATAATCTTAGAAGAAAGGCAATCTTAAAGGGTGTAGGGGTTGGGGCAGGAAAGGCTTCTTGCAGAGGTGGGTAAGACTTGGAAATATCTAGGAAAGTTAGGAGGAACCATGTGGAATTAGAAAATTCTAGAAAGCTAGTAAAAATGTGCTTTCTAGGCCCATGATTTTAGTAGTATAGGAATCTGCTAGGTAAGGAAACAGCCTCTACCAATTAGATTGCAGATGGCCAACTTTTATGCAATTTATAATCTTGGAGAGTTCCTTTGAGCACTGAGAAATTTTGTGACTTTCTTGGAGTCATACAGCCAGAATGTGGCAGAGACAGGACTTGAATCCAGGTCTTCCTATATTTGAGTCCTATTCTCTATATGTTATACTAGGCTGCCTTTCTTATATTCTATTGTAAATTATATCTACTTGTAAATTTTTATGTGGTGAAGGGTTTTTTTTCCCGTCTTTTATCGTGTGACCATTCTTAGCTTTGAATAATGTTAATTTACATATCCAGCTGTTTGTGTGCCTTTCATATTTTTGTTACATAAAATTACAGTTTTCTTTCAAATGATAAGAAATCTACACATAGAAATGATTCAGAATTACACAAAGAAACTCCCCTTCTCTGCTTCTGTGTTTATTCCAATACTGTATATAAATTGACAAACAAATCTGTTACATCAAATACCAGACCTTTAAAAATTGGTTTGTTTAGGCAGAATATGAGTCTAATGTATTAATTACCTGTATTTTTTCCTAGAGGGAAAAAATCAGGTTAAAAAAGAGACTTGAATTATGTATTAGCCCTTGAGAGTGGTTCTATACCTTTTTTTTTTCTCTAGTCTAAAGTGGGAGATTAAAAATGTAAGATTTGACATGAAAATTCTTTGCTTCAATCAGTATCATCTCTTATACTTGTTAATATTATTTGAAGGCTTTAGTTCTTTCATCCTTTTGCTGCAATATTTTGAACTCATGACTTTTAGAAGATACTGCAGATTATTGAGATTAGTATAAATTTGGTTCCATTATGAAGATAAGAATTACTTTTACCTTAAATGTATATTTCACTGAAAAATATCCACAGTGTATTTGATATTCCCTAAGACTTCATTAAGCATATTATTTTAAAAGATATATTTGAGAAACTGCCCTTGAAAGGATTACTTTCCAACATTCATTATTTAAACACTGTCTCTCAATTCCCCTCCCTGTATTTTGCTAATTTAGATAAAAGCTTATTTTGGAACTTGGACTTTGTGCATCAAATATCATTTCAGAGTAATATTAAGGCCAAGTTAGAAAGCCTTTATGGTAAAGTTTGGTAATGGAAATTTTTGATGGACCCTTTAATGTAATGATGCCAGTAAATATAGCTATAAAATTCATTTAACATATCAGTATTTTAAAAATCCTTTAAAATTTTCAAATTGCTTTACAAAAATTTTGCTGCTTCTTCCTGACAATTCATAGAAGCTTATACTCTAATGCTATTCCCGAGTTACCTTGTAGAAATGTTGATATAAGTAAAGTTGGCTTTCTTTTTCAGTCTTTTATGGAGTTGATCTCATATCCAGGATAAAAAACTGAGCTGTGACCAGCAAAGTCAAATATTCAGACTCCTAAATGATTCTAAGAAACATTATGAAAGGAGATACCTACCATATTAATATAATAGTAAGGACAAAATGTGATCCTTAGGTATAACTTCTGTTCCCATCAGATTACTTGGAATGTTGATTGAGAATTCTTAGCCCTATTATCCTGAGGAAAAATTTGATATACGACGAGCAGATAGGACAAGTAAAATGGCTTTTATGTGATCTACAATTTTTTTTAAATGATGAAAACCACAGTTATATATTAATTGAATAATTGATATTTTTCAAATCTTTCTTATTTGAAAAATGACTGATAATGTCATTTTGAATTATATCCAGATTTCCTCTCCTTTTTTCGTAGAATCTTTCCTTGTAACAAAGGAAAACAGTTTATCAAAAACAACTAATAGAGGGATCAAGTTTAATTCTATCTGGTCTATTTTGCTCTAAAAGAGTACTCAGTTTCATGCTAGAGAAGAAAAAGCACCTTTCATTATAGTCACAGCATCTAAGAATTTTAGAGTGAAAAGGTGTCTCAATGAATATCAAGTCCAATCCATGTTCTCTATAAAGAAAGTCATGTAACTCTTCTGAAAAGTGTTTGTCCAGTTTCTCTGTATGAAGATGTCCAATGAGGGTGAACCTACTGGCTCTTTAGGCAGATTCTTCCCCTTCTGGACAGGTCCAATTGTCAGGAATTATTTGCTGATATAAAACCTAAATGTGTCTCCTGGTAATTTTCACCACTGCTCCTGGTTTTGTCCTTTTGTGTCAAACAGAACAAATCTCTTTCCTTTTACATGTGACAGCCTTTCATATACTTGCAGATGGCCATCCTGTTCTCTCTGAGTCTTATTTTTCTCCAGGCAAAAGATGCCCAGTTTCTTTAGTTTATCCTCAGATCCTCTATATAAATAGATTCAAGGCTTTTTAAAATTTTATTTTATTTTTTTTTTCTCCCCTGGATGCCTTTTTTTAAGCTTATTAGTGCTCTTCTTAAGTTGTAGTGCCCAGATCTGAACTCTATCCACAAGTGATCTGACTAGGGGAGAGTCCAGAAGGACTATTATCTCTCTATTGCTAGTTGCTATATCTCTCTTAATGCAGCCCAGGATCACCTTGGCTGTCTGTTTTTTGGCTGCTACATCATACAACTGACTCATGTTGAGCTTGCAGCTGATTATAACAAGCAGACTATTTTCCTTTCAGACAAATGATTGGCTAACTCATCTTCACATGTGTGAAGGTGACTTTTTTGAATCCAAGTGTAAGATTTTGAATTTATATTCATATTCCTGTTGAATTTCTTCTTGTTAGATTCAGCCCCTCTCCTAACCTTGACAGACTTTCATCTGGTATGTAAGCTCTTCTTCCCAATTTTGTGTCATCTGAAGATTTAATGAATATGCCTTTAAATTATTAGAAGGAGCACTAAGTCAGAGGCCCTGACTTCATAATGTGATCTTGGCAATCTTTCTGGGCTCTGTTTCCTCAACTGTAAAATGAAATGGCTCAAGATCTAGGTATAATCTTATGTTAAACTCCGTGTATTTCTGGAGATCTTCTGTTAAGTTGACAATTCTATCAGTTAATGATTACTCTATCCTCCAGGACTAAAATTGGTAACTTTTACAATATTTCTCAACCACTAAAGAGTATATGAGTCTAGAACTGTCCATTTTTTCTTTCCTTAAGTTAGTGATAATAAACTGCTAGAATTTACTTGATTTCCCTCTGTGAATGAATCAGTATAGATGAATGGTATGTGGGTGTGCTTCGCTGTTTCTTAGAAGCTAAGAAATATCAGTCAGCCAATAAATATTTAAGTTCCTACTACAGGCCAGGCCCTGTGCTAAGTACTAGGGATACAAAGAAAGGCAAAACACTGTACTTGCTCTCAAGGAGTTCACAGTCTAATAGGGGAGATAATATATATATATATATATATATGTATATATATATATATATATAAACAAGTATGTACAAATTATCTAACACATTATGTATATGAGGAGATAATCTACAGAGGGAACTGAGGGAAAAAGTAGAGATGAGAGATTGGGAAAGGCTTCCTGTAGATGGTGGGACTTGAAGGAAGCCAGGAGATAGCAAAGATGAGAAAGAGCATTCCAGATATTGGGGGCACCCAGTGAATATGCTTGGGTGGAGAGATGGATAGTTTGAGAAATATAAGGGAACCAGTGTCACTAGATCAAAGAGTTCTTGGAGTTGGGGGGGGGGCAGGTTAAGGGCAAGAAGCCTGGAAAGTGTTGGGGGGATGTTATGAATGGCTTTGAATGCCTTTTCAAATAGAAGATTTTGCATTTGATCTTGAAAGTGATATGGTCAGAGCTGAGCTTTAGGTAGCAGAATGGAGGATGGACTAGGGTGAGAAGAGATTTGTGGCGGGCAGATCAACCAACAGGGTATTGTATTAGTCCACACATGAGACCTGCACTAAGGTAGACGCATGGGTGAGAGATGTTACAAAGATGTTACAGCAGGCCTTGACAATTAATTGGAGGAGGAGAGCTAAGAAATAGTAAGAAGTCAAGGATGACGCCTTAGTTGAGAACTTGTGGAACTGGGGGCCAGGTGGTACCTTTGACAGTAATAGGAAGATTTGAGAGGAGGGAGGATTTGAAGGTAGAGTTAACAAAATTATGATGCATATACATACCTTAAGCCAGTGATTTGGAACTACAAATCTTTTTGAGAGGGACAGCGTAGAATTTAGCTGCCTGTCAACTTCAACTTAAAAAAAAAAATCCCAAATCCAAACAGCCCATATTCTTTCTAGTTCTGCCTTGTCACTCCATTCAAGTGTGTTGATGTTGTCCAACTCAGTAATCAATCGTAAGCCAAAAGTTGTCTGGTTCTATGTGCAAAATGCTATATGCAGCTTTCATCCTCAACTACTGAACCCAACAAGTTCTGACATCTTTTGATTGCTGTTCATTTTTTTCAGTTTCCATGGAAATGGGCATCTGATCACCAGACACAGTGTAAAAGACTCTTAGCTAATTATGTTCTGAATTTTTCTTGTTTGAAATGGGGATTATTTAAAGAATCTTGCCCACTATTTAGGGTAGAGAAGGTAGCCAGCTGAAGTCACTTATTCAATATCTGAGGAAAGGTTCAGGTGAGATTTTTTTATTTTAAAGGGCAGCACTATTTCAGGGTGTAGTGGAAATAAATTTTAACTTAATAACTGTAATGCTGTAGTGATTAAAACACAGAATTCTTGATATTTGGTCTCCTTATAATTATTATGTTTATTTGATAGACTCATTGCTGCTTGGCCCTAAGTTCTTACTTACCAGTACCCTAGAGTATATGTCAGCAAGGTTTACCAACTTTCTCTTATCTCTCCAATTGTAGTGTTTTCTTTCCCTCCTCAGGTTTTCTCATATTTACTTAGCTGTGCACATATTTCTGCATCCTAGTAGAAGTTATGCCTCTGGGGGTGAGGATTGTTTTTTTTTTGGGGGGGGTCTTTGTTTCCCCAGTGCCTGCTACATATAGTGTGTTGCACATAGTAGGACCTTATTAAATATTTAATTGAATCAAATGTTTTTGAAGTTTGTTTGCTTTCTTGAAAAGAGGACCTCAGGGGCAGCTAGGTGGTGCAATGGATAGAGCACCAGTCCTGAAGTCAGGAGGACCTGAGTTCAAATGTGGTCTCAGACACTTAATATTCCCTAGTTGTGTGACCCTGGGCAAGTCACTTAACCCCAATTGCCTCAGCAAAAAGCAAAAAAAAAAAAAAAGAAAGAAAGAAAAAAAGAGGACTCCATTTAATAAAAAGAAAAATTATATATGAAAGGCAACATGATGGCGGAGCCAAGATGGCGGCGTGAAAAGGTGACTTTCTGCCTCTCCTCCGATCTTCTCTCAAATCAACAATAAAATAAGCCTCTGAACTGATCTTCAAGTCAACGAACTCAGAAATATTTGGGCACAGCTCTCTGGATAACTTCATATCAGGTTAGTCGGACTCGGACAGAGAGATAAACAGACGACAACTGTGCAGGCCGGAAGTGAGGGTGGGACTCAGCTCAGCTCATCGTGGAAGAAATTCCAAACTCCAAACTCCAAATTCCAAACACCTGGAGTTTATCTGAGGCACTCGGGGCACTCTGCCCTGATTGGGGGCAGGTGTTCTGGCAGACTTGCCTTGTTTAAGGAGTAATTCGGACTTAGTCCTAGCCCCCACCGGCCCAGCACCTTAAGTCAACTCGCCGAAGTGCCCCAGAGCAAAGCTTTTTGCAGCCGCCGTTTTTTTTTCCCTACCTTTAAGAGATATCCACGCTGTCTAAAAAAAAATATGATGAAGAAGCAAAAGAGAGCTCTCACCATAGACAGCTTCTATCAAGGCAAAGAAACGATCCCAGAGCTAGAGGTTCCTTTAGACAAAAATCCAGAGAACATCAGCCAGGACCATCACTGGTCCCCTTTTCAAAAGGCCTTTCTGGAAGACTGCATAAAGAACCTCAAAAGAGAGCTGGAGGATAAATGGGAAAATAAACTGAAATCAGTGCAAGAAGGATACAGTATCTTGCAAGAAGGATATGATGCTCTGCAAAAGAGATATGAAAGGCAACATGAAATAGTTGACAGAACTGGCCTAGTTGGGAAGATAAGGCTTCTAGTCCCACCTTTGACAAAGTGCTAGATGATCCTGGGCAAGTCATTTAACCCCTAGAATGCTCTCTAAATTGCAGAGAAGGGGCCTGCATTTGGTTTAGAGGATTTTTTCACTTAGAAGTATCCTGTATTAATGAAAAAATAATCCTAATTTTTATTCCTAATTATTTATGCCTTCTCATTCTGACCAATTCTTATCATCCTAATATACCTATTGAAGGGAGAATATTATATTATTTTCTTTTTCAGTACTTCAAAATACTCATTTTCTCAAGACAGATATTCCATTCACTGATATAAAAAGCTGTATACTTTTTTTCTATTGTCACACAGTTAGACTTTAGTAAACTGCTTTCTTAGTTTTTGTGATCAAAACATTCCATCTTGTGCCCAGGAATTTGTTAACAAGGCTCTACAAATTGAGCTGGGCATACAGTCTTTGTCCAGGCCTAAACTTGAAGTGTTTCTAGTTTAAGATCAGCTCAGTTTTTGTACTTTTATTTTTGGGGCAATAAGCATATATTAAGTGCTTTCACTTCCAGTACCAGACACAATGCTAAGTACTGGGATACACAGAAAGACAAAAGAAAGTTCCTGCTTTCAAGGATCTGACAATCTAATAGGAGAGCAAATATGTACAAACAGGTTGTTTTATATATAGGATAATTAGGAAATAATTAATGGAGGAAAAGAGCTAGAATTAAGTGGTCCCAATACCCTTTGTATTTTAGTAAATCTTGAAAGGAAGTAAATTATTTAATTTTTCATGCACACACACATATATATACATATATATAAGAAAAAATAGGTTAATTAGTTTCAGCAGAATAATGTACATCTTTAACAAATATTCTTTATACCCACTTGACAAATCTTCTCACTGGAACTACATATACTTTAGATTTGGAACTTCTAGAGTGGAACTATAGTTGAGGATTAATTTTCTCTCTTCTATTGTGTACACATCCTGAGTGATGGAATGACTATCTGGCATATCCACATTTTTCCATAATAGTCTTCCCTCTACCCAGACAGGATTTATAAGTAAGTGTAATTTTAGAACTTAGAAATATGTTTGCTTACAGGCAACTATGGACTGAGGTACCCATATGAAAAAAATAAAAAGATGATATTCTCTTAATTTCTTCTTTGGTTACTTATACTGATCTTATATCAAATGAAAGTGAGCAACTGAAATGGGGAGGAAATAGCAGGCATCTCCCTTCACGTGACTCCATGGGATCAAATATAAGCTGGTGCCAGATTTGTGCTGGTAGCTTCATGTAAGACTGATATAAAGTTTTATGTCACAGAGCATTCCAAAGACGTCATGTTAGAAATAACGAGTTTTTTAGATCATGTCATTGAAGTGAACTTTAAAAAAAGTTCAAATGGTTTCTCAAGTCCTGTCTGTTCCAGCTCTGCACCGGCTTTGCTTTACCACATAGGCTTGTCTTCATTCTATTCCTTTTGCTGCCATTCCAGAGGAGACTCTTATTCACCGCATCCCAGGCCATCTCCAGTTGTCCTGACTTAGATCTTCCCACCGGACTTTGAAGACTCTGGAATAGAGAGTGAAGCTGATTGCTTTGTGCAGTTCTGTCTCTCTCAAATCCATTTCTCGCCCAAAGCAAGATATTGCCCCATAATGTCACTGACCCTTTTTAAAAAAGGGACAGACAATAATAATAAATCTCTGATCATTATTCTGCAATCACAGAATTTAGTGTGGAAAGAGATCTTAGAAAGGTTTTGAAGATGAGGCACAGAAAAGCTAGGAGATTTAACCAACATCACATCTAACTCTTCTATGGCCGACTGTGGAGTTCCTATCATTCCTTTAAATCCCAATTTAAATGTCATCTCTTCCATGAAATCTTTACTAATTCCTGCTGTTGGTTATGCCCTTCCTTTGTCAGAGCTCACATATCACTTTGTGTCCTTGTGTGTGTTTTACTGTATTTTATTAAAAGAATATTGATATGCTTTTATCTTTATTTGTGATTTAACACTTTACCAATTTTTAAGTTCCTTTAGAACTTAAAGCATCACTTCTTATCTAGATTTCATTTTTCCTCTAACACCGAACAAAGTGTTCCAGGTAGAGTATGAACTTAAAAAAATATTTGTTGAATGCATGAATAGGAAAATGCCATAAAGTGAACACAGGAAGTTAGATTGAGGCTCAGTACTCCTTCTTTATCTTCAGTCCTTTTTGCTAGCAGTGAACTTTCATCATGGTAATTTGAGAGTCTCTCATATAGGGTAGAATTTTTATTAGAAATTTGAGTAGTTTAACAAATTCCCATGGCATGGAGTCTCCAATGTTTTGGACCCTGGTAGTTAACAGTCTATCTTATTTTTTTCTTCTTCTAAGGTAGGTGATAACATGACCCTTTTAACTAGTTATTGATTTCTTATCTAAGTATAAATTTTGTCTTATACAATGCTTTATAGACTTGTTTATCTGGGCCATTGAGGCTACCAGAATATGATGTCCATAATTTTAATTTTTAAGGTATTATTTCCTTCAGTTATCTTTTTTAGGTCCTTTTGTAATTGGCCAATTGAATTTTTTGGTTCATTGCATTCTTTTTCCATTTTGCCAATTTATTTTTCAGTGAGTTGTTGTCTTTTTCCAATTCACTAATTTTATTTTTCAGTGAATTGTTATCTTTTTCCAATTCACTATTTTTATTTTCTAGTGAGTTGGTGATTTTTTTCCAATTCACCAATTTTGTTTTTCAGTGAATTGTTGTCTTTTACCAATTCACTATTTTTATTTTCCAGTGATTTGGCGACTTTTTCCCATTCACCAGACATTTTCCAGTTTTTCACATCTCTGTTGCAGGGCGATGTTTCCTTCTTGCACTGCTCTCAGTTTATTTCCCCAATCTTCTTCTAGCTCTCTTTTGAGATTCTTTATGCAATCTTCCAGGTAAGCCTTCTGAAAGGGAGACCAGCTTAAGTCCACCTTTGTGGCTTTATCTGGGATTGTTTTCAGAATCTCAGGATCTGGGGACTGCTCTAGTTTCTCTCCGTAAAAGCTGTCTATGGTGAGAGCTCTCTTCTTCTTGCTCATGATGTTTAGCTGAGGTGTCAGTCAACAGCAGGGAATTCTGCAGCCTCAGCAGCAGCAGCAGCAGCAGCAGTGGCAGCAGCAGCAGGCGGGATTTCAACTTGCCCTGGGACAGTTTGCCGAGGTGACTTCTGGTCTGGGGCTGATCTGGCTAGATCCTCCCTAGGACCACACTTTCAGCTGCTCTCAATCCACCCTTTACCAAAGGCAGATCTGTCAAAGTACCTGCCCGCAAGCAGAGCAAAGTGGCCCAAGGGTCTCCCAGGGACTTCCTGGCAGCCTAAAATCTTCTGGTCCGTCCCAGCCCCGGACTTGCACCCCGGCTGCGCACTGGCGTATGAGCGCCGGGAGCTGCTAGATCCCCCGCCCATCTAAAACTGACCTCAGAAGTTCTTTCAAAGTAGATATTTGATAGAAGTGCGTTGTAGTCTAAGTGTTTGGTGAAGCCCTCACTCCAGAACCAGTTCAGAGGCTCAGTTTGTCTGTGTCTGAGGGAAGGTCTCAGGAGCTTACAGAGAACACTGTCTGCAGTTCGCCATCTTGGCTCTGCCCCCTGATGTCCATAATTTATTGAAAGTCACTATAATGCTGTCAAAAAATTTCACTGAATTTGAAGTTTTACTCCTCTGTACCTCTGTTACTTAGGGCAAAGGAACAACTTTCTGGATCTTAGTTTCCTCATTTGCAAAATAAGGAAGGTTAACCAAATGATCTGTGAGGTTCCTTCTCCCTCTAAATCTGTGATAATGATCTATCTCTAAGACAGATGAGAGTATTTTATAGCCAGAGTGGAAACTCATTTATTAAGATTTGAGTTCTAGACCAGACATGATCTATGAGTCATATAACCTTAGGCTAATTGTTTAACTTGTCTTTATTTTTAATTTCTAGTATGTATCCAAGCAGAAATGTAATATGTATGGTTTATACTGTTATAAATATTTTCATTTAGGGAAAAAAAAACAGCACTGATAATTCAACTCAAAAGATTTTGAAGGAACATCCAAATTACGGTTTGAAATAAGACCCTTAAAAAAAAAGGAAGAATTGCTACAGCATATAGAAGTAATGTGGTTCAGGAGGGGAAAAGTAGGGAAACTAATTAAAAAATTATGTACAAAATGTATTTAAATAGAAAGTTAAGTATGAGGTAAGCACAAAGTAATTTCTAGAGGAGGTCATTAATAAAATGAGCAGGGGAGAAGATCAGGATGGGCTTCTTGTAGGAAGTGTCACTTAAACTAAGCTTTGATGGTGGGGATTCTGCATGGTGGAGGTGAGAAAAGAATGTTTTCTAAACATTGAGTGTTGCCTGTGCATTGAGAAGGTTGGATTATATGACCTCTGGCTGTCTCTCCATACCAAGGACTCTCTCCCTCTTCATCACTGTCTCCTGGATCTCCCTGGCTCCCTTTAAGACTCAACTAAAGTTCTACCTTCTTTAAGAAACCTTTCCCAGTCTTCCTTAATGTCAATACCTCCCCTCTGAGCTTATCTCCAATTTATCTTTTATATATGTGTACGTGTATATATGCATTTTTATGTATGTGTGTACATATTTTTTGTTTGCACATGGTTGTATATATACATATAAAGTAGCATACATAATTGTAAAAAATGTGTGTATGCATGTAATATATATATATATATATAATTATACACACACACACATATATTTGTAGTTTGTACATAGTTGTTTGCATGTTGCCTTTCCCATTAAACTGTGAGATGTTTGAAGGCAGGGATCATTTTTATTTTATTTTATTTTATTTTTTTGCCTTACTTTATATGTGCTTAACACAGTATCTGATGTATAGTAGTCCTTTAATGCATGCTAGTTGACTGGCTTAGGTCCTTCTGGCTCTCAAGAACTCTATGAGTTTATGAAAATACAAAGATGGAAGACAGCATGTTGTTTTTTTGAAACAGCAATAGCATAACATAATTCCTTAAAGGTAAACTGGAGCCAGATTGTGATAGATTTAAAAAACCAACAGTTTGTATTTCATACTAAAGGTGAGAGGGAGCCCATAGAGCCGCCAAGGCAGGGGAATGAAATGATTAGACCTGTACTTGAGGAACTTGGGCAGTTGTGTGAAAGATAGATTGGGTAGATGCAGAAAAAGCATTTGATGAAATTCAACATCCATTCCTATTAAAAACATTAGAGAGTATAGGAATTAATGGACTTTTCCTTAAAATAGTCGGTAGCATCTATTTAAAACCATCAGCTGGCATCATATGTAATGGTGATAAACTGGAACCATTCCCAATAAGATCAGGGGTGAAACAAGGTTGTCCACTATCACCATTACTGTTCAATATTGTATTAGAAATGCTAGCCTTGGCAATAAGACAAGAAAAAGAGATTAAAGGAATTAGAGTAGGTCATGAGGAAACCAAATTATCACTCTTTGCAGATGATATGATGGTCTACTTAGAGAACCCTAGAGAATCAACTAAAAAACTATTAGAATTAATCCACAACTTTAGCAAAGTTGCAGGATACAAAATAAATCCACATAAATCATCAGCATTTTTATACATCACCAACAAAATGCAACAGCAAGAGATAGAAAGAGAAATTCCATTCAAAATAACTATCGATAGTATAAAATATTTGGGAATATATCTGCCAAGGGAAAGTCAGGATCTATATGAGCAAAACTACAAAACACTCTCCACACAAATAAAGTCAGATCTAAACAATTGGAAAAACATCAAGTGCTCTTGGATAGGTCGAGCGAATATAATAAAGATGGCAATACTACCTAAACTAATCTATCTCTTTAGTGCTATACCAATCAAACTCCCAAGAGATTATTTAACTGAACTAGAAAAAATGACGACAAAATTCATCTGGAAAAACAAAAGGTCAAGAATTTCAAGGGAATTAATGAAAAAAAATGCAAATGAGGGTGGCCTAGCTGCACCAGATCTAAAACTATATTATAAAGCAGTGGTCACCAAAACCATTTGGTACTGGATAAGAAATAGAATAGTGGATCAGTGGAATAGGTTAGATTCACAGAACAAAATACTCAATGACAATTGTAATCTAGTGTTCGATAAACCCAAAGACCCCAGTTTTTGGGATAAAAACTCACTATTTGACAAAAACTGCTGGGATCATTGGAAACTAGTCTGGAAGAAATTAGGCATTGACCCACACCTAACACCATATACCAAGATAAGGTCAAAATGGATTCATGATCTAGGCATAAAGAATGATATTATAAACAAATTAGAACAATGTAGGATGGTTTACCTCTCAGACCTGTGGAGGGGGAAGGAATTTGTGACCAAAGAAGAACTAGAGGTCATCATTAATCACAAAATAGATAAGTTTGACTATATCAAGTTGAAAAGTTTTTGTACAAACAAAATGAATGCAGATAAGATTAGAAGGGTAGCAGTAAACTGGGAAAATATTTTTACATCCAAAGGTTCTGATAAAGGCCTCATTTCTAAAATATATAGAGAATTGACTCAAATATATAAGAATTCAAGCCATTCTCCAATTGACAAATGGTCAAAAGATATGAACAGACAATTTTCAGACGAAGAAATTGAAACTATTTCTGGTCACATGAAAAGGTGCTCCAAGTCACTATTGATCAGAGAAATGCAAATTAAGACAACTCTGAGATACCACTACACACCTGTCAGATTGGCTAAAATGACAGGAAATGATAATGATAGCTGTTGGAGGGGATGTGGGAAAACTGGGACACTGATACATTGTTGGTGGAACTGTGAACGGATCCAACCATTCTGGAGAGCAATTTGGAGCTATGCTCAAAGAGTTATCAAACAGTGCATACCCTTTGACCCAGCAGTGTTTCTACTGGGCCTATATCCCAAAGAGATTTTTAAGGAGGGAAAGGGACCCACATGTGCAAAAATGTTTGTGGCAGCCCTTTTTGTAGTGGCAAGAAACTGGAAATTGAAAAGATGCCCATCAATTGGAGAATGGCTGAATAAATTATGGTATATGAATGTTATGGAATATTATTGTTCTGTAAGAAATGACCAACAGGAGGATTTCAGAGAGGATTGGAGAGACTTGCATGAACTGATGCTGAGTGAAATCAGCAGAACCAGGAGAACATTATACACAGCAACAAGACTATACGATGATCAATTTTGATGGACATGGTTCTCCTCAACAATGATGTGATTCAAACCAGTTGTGCTGCGATGAAGATAGTCATATACATACAGAGAGAGGCCTGTGGGAACTGAGAGTGAACCACAACACAGCATTTTAACGCTTTCTGTGAATATTTCCATGCATTCTGTTTTCCTTCTTAGGTTGTTTTTTTTCTTCTTCTCTTTCTAGATCTGATGTTTCTTGTGCAGTAAGATAACTGTATAGATATATATACATGTATTGTACTTGTCATATAATTTATCCTATCTAGCATTTATTAGATTACCTGTCATCTAGGGGGGGGGGGGCGGGGGGAGGGAAAGGAAAAGCTTGGTAAAAAAAAGTTTTTTTGCAAAAGTCAATGTTGAAAGGTCACTCATATGTTTTGCAAATAAAAAGCTTTATTAAAAAAATAAAAAAAAAAGAAAGATAGATTGGGGAGGGAAAGAAACAAAAACAGGGACATCCATTAGGAGGGTGTTGCAGTTATTCAAATGATAGGTAATGAAGACAAAACTGGATGATGGTTGTATGAATGGAGAGAAGGGGATACAAGAGATGCTTTAGAGATAGGATATGGTTTGTTGATAAGATATGACAGTTGATTTGATATGATAGACAAACCCAGTCAAGGATGATTTTATTGTTCCCTGAATGATTTTCATGTCCTTAGATGTAACTACTACAAATATTTTCTTATTTTCTTGACTCCCTATACCACTCCTTTTATTTCTTAGTTATAGGCTTTGCCTTGTATTTGAGAAAATTAAGGTACTCCCCTGCAAGCACTATCTTGTTTGTATATACTGCGCCTTATAATCTTTCTTCATTATTTACTCTTTCCTTTGCTTTAATGTCTGGTGGAAAAGTGATCCTTTTCTTCTACATATACCTTTTACCTCACCTGCTTCTGTCTCCTCTGAGAGCTTAGCTCTTTGATTACTTCATGTCATTGTGAAACTTTCCATATCTTCTTTTGCTTCCAATTATATCCAGTTATATCTTCCATCCTTTAAGAAAAAAACAAGCCTTCACTTGATCCTGTTTTTTTCTCATAACTTTTTTCCTTTCTTTTGAGGTCATGTAGATGACCTCAAAAAAGTCATCTACATTTTTTTCTCCTTCCTCATCTCCTAATCATGTCTCATGCAACCTGACTTTCACTTCTACCATTTCATAGATATTATCTTTCCTTGTCTTCCATGTAACTTTAAAAACAACAACAACAACAACAACAAAAAACTAGCTCTCCTCTCATTCTGACTATGCCTTTTTTTGTTTTAGTTCCTGATTTTTTACTCACCTCCACCTCTGAAGCTTTAGTATTTTCTGGGCTTTGTATTGATTGCTCTTTTTTTCCTGTACTTTTGATCTCAATCTCTCCAGTGTGTTCAGTGCTTATCTCCATTCAGATAATATACATATATACATATGTATTTATTCTAATCACTCTTAGAATTTTATCTTATATTAGAAACTGCCATTGTATTGTTCAGACATATTAATGTTCATTATCTTCCCTCCTGAGTCCATCCATATTTTCCTGTTTCTCTCAAGGATACCATCATCTCTCAAATTATCCAGTTACAGGCTTGCTCTCAGCTTTGACTTTGACTTTTCCTTAACTTCCATAACCCATCATCAGGTGCCAAATCTTGTAGATTCTACCTTGAGCTTTTTTTTTTTTTTTTTTTTTTTCCCCAATTGCACTCTTATCATATTCTATCAGTGTACTATTGCAATAATTTCTTATTGGTCTTTTTGCTTTTAGTTTCTTACTTTGCCAACTTAATCTCCTTACACTTGCCAAAATCATCTATCACAAAGCTCTGATGTGACTTCCTTTTTATGTAGTTGGTGCTTAATCAATTTATTGAATTTTTTTTTTCCAAAGAGAACAATCTTCATATTGGGGAGTAGAGAACAAAAATGGTTTACTAGTAATTAAAATCCAAGATAAATAAGAGAATATGTACTTATTCTCAGTGAATTTAAGACACTTGTCCTAGATGAAATATATCCTAATAATGTGAGGATGTGGATTGATAAGCCACTGTCAGTGGTATTTGATCCATTGTATAACTGGAAGAGGTGTTGTGAGATGGGAGTCAATCAATCAAAAAGCTTTTGTTGCATTTCTACTATATGCTAGGAATAGTTCTAAGTGCTAAAGATACAAACAAAAAGAATTAAACAATTTTCTCTGAAAGAGCTTATGTTTTATTAGGAATAACAAAATGCAATGTATACACATAATGTGTATGTGTATGCATGTGCACATGGGTGGTATAATATGTATGTATGTGTAACAAAATGCAACATAACACAAATGCAGATACAGAATAAATATGTACCAGATAAATGGAAGTTAGTTAAATAATAGGTAGTTAGAGAAGGAACTAACAGTTGGGGTGAGGAAATCAGGAAGGTTAGTTAGTAGAAAGTGCAGCTTGATTTGTATCTTAAAGAAAGAGAGATATTTTCTAAAATGGAGATGTGGAAGGAGTTAATTTCAGGCATTTTACAGATGGCCAGTACAAAGGCACAGAGATGAGAGAAACAGAGAAAAGGACTGTTTGGCTGGACTGTAGAATATAAGGAAGGAATAATGTCTATTGAGACTGGAAAGATTGGTTAGAAACATATTGCAAAGGGCTTTAGAAGACAAAAAGAGAAAGTTATTCTTTATACTAGAGACAGTGATTAGCAACTGGAATTTATTGAGTAAGGAAGTGACAGGATCAAATCTTCATTTAAGGAAAGCAACTTTGGCAGCTGCCTGGAGGATGGATTGGATTGAGAAGCTTAAAATGGGGAGACACATTTGGAGGGTATTTCAGTAGCCTAGGTGAGAGGTGATGGGAACTTGACATAAGGTCATAACTGCTTTAGTAGAGAACAGCTTGATGAAAAAAGAAATGGAGACAGAATGTAACAATAGTAGGGAAACATTGACTTGCTTTTAAAAACTATAAATATTGGCATTTAGAAAGGCAAATTATAATTAATATGAACTAGCAAACTAGCATTAACATAGATTCTAGAGTAACCTAATTTCCTTTTTTTTTTTTTTTTTTTTTTTTGACAAGTTCTACAGCTCTAGATTGGGGGAATTTGGTACACATCTGCATGTCAGTAAAATATTTTATAATCTTTCACAATATCTTTATGAGCAAGATGGAGAGCTGTGGAATGGATCTGTTGTTGAGCGAATTCAAAACTGGCTTTATGGAGACTTTTGTCACATCGATATAGGCTTCTTTGTGTGGTATGTTGAAAAAAGTTTGACTGGTGTAAAGAGTATGGAACCAACAGGTGGGATTTGGGAGAAGAGTTGGTTCATTCAGACTTGCACCTAACCTTGTTTTTTCCAAGTACCAATCAGCAACTGTGAGAGAAGCTTGTAGACATTCATTTTCAGCTTTTAGTGCTATGTGTGAGGAATGGAGAGAACAGTTTGGCTGGAGTATAGAATACAGGAGAAAAAGTAATGGTCGTTGAGGTTGGAAACATAGATTGGGACCTGTTGTGAAAGACTTAAAAAACCAGACTCCATACTTTATCCTAGAAACAATAGGGAACTTTCAGGTAAGCTATGATCAATAGGAATGAAGGAAAGTAGAAGAAAACATTTGTTAAGCACTTCCTATGTATGAAGAATTGTACTAAAGGCTGGTGATACAGATAGAAAAGGTGGACAATCTTTCAAATTCTAATGGGGGAGAGAAGACATGTAGAAAGTTTTAGCTGTAAGTCATATGAATGGATCCCATAATCCTCAGGGAATACAATAGCAAAGCATCTGGTAGTACATCTTTTTACTGTCCTTTCCACTGGTTAAACCTTATCAGTTTCTGGTATTGAACCATTTGACAGTGTAAAGGAGTTTGGTAATGAAAACTTTCTTTTCTGATTTTTTTTTAATAGCTGTGGTCTCATCTACAGAAGCATTTTTTGTGTATTATCTTTATGGATGCTATCTTTAAGATAATGGCTGCAGGGGCAGGGCAGGGCTTGAAGGACTGCTGGTCTGGAGGGTGCTGCCACTTTCAGGCTCTGGGACTTAGCTGCTTTTTGGTGGCAGTAGGGAGGAAAGTAGGCTTCTTCTACACAGGGATTATTCCCTTCAGTGAGGGCTACAAGTCCTAAAGCAGGACCAATTATTTTTGGGCTACTGCTATTCCCAAGGCTCTTGGTTCAGGGACCTAGTATAAGTCCATCTGAGGGTAGGGTAATGGCAGTTTTACTTTCCTGGCATGTACTATTTCCTCTTTCTCTCCAAAGATGCTTTGTTGTCTCAGTTATCACTGTTTTGCCTACCGATAATGTGAACTAGAGTGGGTCAATTAACAACAAATCATGCTTCCTCCCCTCCGCTTCTGAACACAAAGATTTGGCCATCACATAAGATTACCTTTATCACATAAGTAAGTGTTATATTTACCAACCATGGAGGGTTAAATTAATTTTAGGCTCTAGAATATGTGCTTTGTGTGCCTATCACCCATTCCACTCCACCCTAGTATTTATGTCCTTATTGCTTCATCATTAAAATGCTCAAAATGGCAAGCTTTAATAAATCCCTTCTTGTTTTATATTTTATTGAGTGTCTTTTCCTGTCATGTCCCACTTTCTCTCTAGCCATATTTTATTGACTTGTTCATCGTCCCCATTTAATTATAAGTTGAGTAGTGTTGCATTTTAACATATAGCACTTGTACTATCCACAATTCTAAAATATCGTGGTCTTCCCAGGCATCATTATAAAGAAGAGTCTGTCAGCATTTTGATTATAAACCCTAATTTATTTTTAAGGAGTTTCTGACTTGTCTATTTCTAAATTGCTTTGGGTTGAAACCTAGTATAGAAGTTGTCAGCTGAAATCCAAGTTTTGTTGTATTATAGAGTGAAAAAAAATTAAGTCAGTCTTTTAGGCTACTTTTGTTCCAGCAGTAGAGCTGTGCCTTTTACTTGATATTTATTGTCTCCTAACCAAAGTGGAGAAATGGAATCTGACAGTTCCTTAAATGGGCCTTTTTTGTTTTTTGTATATTATACTATAAATTTTTTTCTGATAGATTTATTTTAAAAGTAGCCACTGAATGGATACATTAAGTTTTTTGTCATATGCACCTATGAACAGAAAGATTGGTGTCTTAACAAAACATATAAGCAGCTGGGTTCATGAATAGCATGGATAGTGAAGCTTCCTAGAACCTCAGTTATTAAATGCAACTTGTAACCAGTTCTGGCATTGAGAGAAAGTTGTGGCTGTTACCTGAAGATCCAGAATTTGTCTTTCTTTATTCTTACTCTTAGTAAATTCCCAAACCACTAGAAATCTTTAAGCAGATGTGAAATGGGCATTTGTCAAGAAGGTTGGAGATGGAATTCATTTTTTGCATTAGAATTTGAAATAGATGAATTTTGAGTTCCATTCTAACTTTGGGACATTAAGCCTCTACATAGAGTTCTTCCCTTGCTGTAACAGCTTGTATTGCTTTGCAAAATTACCCAGCAAATTCATGCCTCAGTTTCTTTTTCCATAAAATGATGTTGTTACTAACATATAGCATCTTTCTTCAGAATGGTTTGAGAACCTTAAGGGACATGTCAGCTACCAGGATAAATTTTGCATAATGTTAGGGTCCAAGATTTTGGGGGACTCTGGTAAAAGAAGTTTGTCCTTGAATTGAGGATCAAAGGGTGTGATCTGTGATTCCCTTGAGAAACTTAAGCCTGAGATACTTGACTAATAATGGCTTAATAGCTATTCAGAGTGATCTTTTGTTGAGAGGAGAATCACACCCTCCAATATTGAATACCTCCTTTCAATACAAACTTAATTGCTGATAATGAGTGTGGGAGAATGGACTAAGGGCATGACCAGACTGGGGGAAGGAAAGAAGGAGGCAAGGAGGAGGGGTCAGGTGATGAGGAGAGGCAAGACCAGGAGGAGGGACTAGGCTAGGAGGCGGGGCTAGGAGAGGAGAAAAGATATAAGCAATGCTGGTTATAAGAGAAGGATGGAGGCAATGGAGGCAATGGGGGCTGAATAAAGAACTGCCATAATCTATACTCTTCTGGCTCGACCCTTCTTGGAGACCAAGTCTGCTTGGCTGGATGCGCACCAAAGCAAGTGATAGGTGAGGCCTGGCTACCCTCCCCCAAATTTTGCTCTTAGCAGCATAAGTTGATTTTCAGTGACTCACCCCCTGAATATTACTTCTCCATAATCTCATATTGGATCTCTTACTTAACATGATAAAAAAAAAGATCTTGTAGTCCAAGTTTGAAAAGGTCTGCATGTTTAAAAGATAAATTTTAGTTATTATGTATATGAGTTGAATAGGAGAGTGGGTTGATTTGCCTTTGGGAAATTAAATAGATTTTGTTTTTGTTTTTGTTTTTTTGCCTTGAAGCATCTCTCTGAAAAGTCCCATATTTTTTTTCAATACTAATATTCTTTTTTTTTAAAATTTGTTTCTACATCTTTTTACATTAACAGACAACAAAAAATGAGTATTTTCATAAACATTAAAGAAAAGATAAGGATTGTTCAAGAAACTGTGAATCTCATATAGAGCTTTAGTACTAATATTTCAGGCATGTTGTATGGATATGAATCATGGAATACCACATTAACTGAAGAAGTGAAGTTGAACATCACTAAAAGAGATGCATAGTAGATGTGAGCCAGCTGCAACTATTACAAATAAGGAATTCGTAGAGCAAAGGGATATCATTAGAGAAATGTATGACCAGATTGAAAGATGAGCCAGGCAGAAAACATAAAGAGAATGAAGAGTAATTATATACTTCAGCAGTCTTGATTCAGTGTCAAAAGAATTCAAGGAAGAATCCTAACACATTGGGTGGCCCTGACCTGGTAGCTTTGGAGGAGGATATGGATGATACAAAGATAGGCAGACATGGATAGGTTTGAAGGATTGCTGTCACTTGAAGGGTTATGTTTATGTTTGTTATTAACAATGACTAGATTATATTTCTATTGCATTATATTGTAATATTGCTCATAATGTAAGAAGGACATAAGAAAAAAGGCAGTTAAATAACTCTTAAATTTGAAATGATAATTGGAAATGTCTCTTGCTGTGTCTAAATACTAATGCAACATCAACTTTTAACATGATGTGGAACATTGAGTTCTACAAACATGTCTTAATGCAAAGATAAAAAGGGATAAGGGTGATCATAAGTGAAAGCAGCTAATAATTTAACAAAACTAGCAAGAACATATGCATCCAAATAAGTGTTGTTTCTTGGGACGCTATGTACTTTCTCTCCCCCCCTCCCCCCACTGCTGCTGCTACTGATTTGAAGTATTCTTAGACCCTGTCACCTTCTTTTGAATATCTTCAGTGGTGGCATAAATAGTTGAATTTGATTATCAAAGGTGGATTTGATATTTGGAAACAGCCAAAACTAATTTGGAATCCATAAAATAGAATATCAAACTGAGTCATTACATTTTTAGTCCAAAATGGAGTGCACTAACATTATCAGAAATTAACAGTGAAAGCTATTCCAAAGAAGGTCTTTTAGAAATATTCTAGCAGTGTCTAGTCTCCCAATATGACTACATTAAAGGAGAGAATCCATGTGGATGCATGGATTTTGTTACATTTGTTCACAGTGCAGGATTATTGATTTGTACTGGTTGTTTCTAGATCCAGGCATTTGAGACAGTTAAAAATTTTTGTTTAAAAAAGAAACAGCAAAACTAGAAGGAATAAGTATTTAAGCTCAAATTTCAAAATAGATCAAATAGGGAAGACCTGAATGAATATGTATAAATGTTTGAAAATGATAGCAAGATGTGTTAATAGCTTTGGTTGGCCATTGAATATAAGGTACTTTGAAACTCTTGTGGCAAACTCTTGTTTATGTACTTCTAGTGAAGGTTTTTGGTGGACTTGGCTTAGTATGATATTTGAAATATTACTTCTTTGTGTGATCATATTTAATTTAAATTTGTATTTGTAGGGATCATTTTGAGAGGGAGATATGACTCCATCAGTCGGTACCTTCTTTCATCCTATTTCTTTGTATTATCTTTTGGCCTTTCTAACTTTAAATTTTTACAATCATCTTGACAAGCATTCAACATATCCCCTTACTTTTGCCTATATAAAATTCTTGTAAGAATACTTATGTGGATTGTAGCATTTCTATGAGGTAGGGAGAGCAATAAAGAGGCTGTTGAAGGAGTCCATGTGAGAAATGAAAAGGACTTAAACTGGTGTGGTGGCCACATATGACTGAAAAGATGGCAGATGTTAAGAAAGAAGAATAAGCAGTATTTGTAAACTAATTATTTATGAAGAACTAGGGAGGATGATTCTGAGGTATGAACTTTTATGACTAGACAGTTATGGAATTCTGGAACAGAAGCTATAAAATTTGGAAGAGAGATGGATCTGAGGAGAGAAAATTCTTTTTCAGATTGAATTTGAGGTGCTTTCTGAATGAACATCCATTTGGAAATGGTGATATGTGGCTAAAGTTTGAAGAGAGGCTAGGGTGCAACATTTAAATCTTAGGATTGCCAGTCAGTAAATATGCATTTATTAATTACTTAACGTGATTACAAACCTGCTTCCAGTCACATATTGGAAGTACTATTGCTATATTGTCAAATGTTTTCAAATAATCTTTTTAGGTAAAGAGAGGGGAATGTCCAGACTAAGAGGGAATTTAGCACCCCAGAATTTTCAGGTAGAGGAGACTTCAGAAATTTTTCATCTAATCTTAAAGGAGGGAAAGGGACCCAAATGCGCAAAAATGTTTGTAGCAGCCCTTTTTGTAGTGGCAAGAAACTGGAAACTGAATGGATGCCCATCAATTGGAGAGCGGCTGAACAAATTATGGTATATGAATGTCATAGAATATTATTTTTCCATAAGAAACGACCAGCAGGATGATTTCAGAGAGGCCTGGAGAGACTTGCATGAACTGATGCTAAGTAAAATGAGCAGAACCAGGAGATCATTGTACACAGCAACAACAAGATTTTATGATGATCAATTCTGATGGACGTGACTCTTTTCAACAATAAGTTGATTCACACCTGTTCCAATGATCTTGTGATGATGAGAGCAATTTGCACCCAGAGAGAGGAATATAGGAACTGAGGGTGGATTACAACATAACATTTCACTCTTTTTGTTGTTATTTGCTTGAATTTTATTTTCCTTCTCATTTTTTAAATTTGTTTTTCTTATGCAATTGTATAAATATGTATGCCTATTTTCGATTTAACATATATCTTTATGATGTTTACCATAATTAGATTACATGCCATCTAGGGGAGGGGGTGAAGAGAAGGGGGAGAAATTAGAACACAAGGTTTTTCAAGGGTTAGTGTTGAAAAAATTGTCCTTGGATATGTTTTGAAAATAAAAAACTTCAATAAAAAAAAGAAATCTTTCATCTTTGACTCCTCCGATAGTCTTGTGAAACCTTTTTTTAGAATCTTGTTTTTAAATGCATAAAATAAAATATGTCTGGGATTACATAAGAAACCAAGTATACTGAAATACAGCTAACATATTTTTTAAAACTTTAAGAATCCTTGTTCTAGTCTAGCCCTATTCATTTGACAGTTGAGGAACAAAGATATCAAGTAATAAGCTCAGCTAATAAGTAGCAAAATCAAGATTGAAATCCAATCCCCCAACTCTGTATCAGGTGCCATTTCCACTGTACCATTCTGTCTATTAAGATTTGGTAACATAACTTTCTTTCAAATTTAGATTGGAAAGTGTGCCCAAATGGGGAGGGAAGGGAATAAACATTTATATTGTTCCTCCTACAAGACAGGGACTATGCTAAGCACATTATATATAACCTCATTTGATCTTCACAACAACTCTGAGAAGTAAGTGTTATTATCTCTATTTTACAGCTGAGGAAACAGAGGCAATTACAGGTTAAGTGACTTGCTCGGTGTTTCATGGTTATTAAATGTCTGAGGTTATATTTTAATTCAGCCCTTCCTGACTCTAGCATTTTATTCACTGGGCCACCTATTTGCCTCAGTAGCTTCCATAGTAAGCTCAAGTATCATTCTTTCTTAGCAAACATTTATACAGTTAGTGCCAGGCGTTGTGCTAAGTGCTTTACAATTGTTCTCTCATTTGATCCACACTACAACCTTAGGAGAAAGGTACTATTATTAGTCCACTTTACAGGTGGAGACATTGAGGCAAACAGAAGTTAAGTGATTTGACACAGCTTGAATTCATGTATTCCAGAATCTAGATCTAGGGGCATGTTTGCTCCCCTTCCTAGCTGCTCATTAGCTCTTGAGAGGATAGCAGTATCAGTAACCATCTTTTTTTTTTTTTTTTTTTTTTTTAATAAAGCTTTTTATTT
>JAJPUD010007100.1:0-21373 GCA_023553655.1 Myrmecobius fasciatus
ATCACTCTTTATATCCAGATCATGAACCCATTTAGATCTTATCTTGGTATGTGGTGTTAGATATGGGTCAAGCCCTAATTTCTTCCACACTAGTTTCCAGTTTTCCCAGCAGTTTTTGTCAAATAGTGAATACTTATCCCAAAAGCTGGGGTCTTTGGGTTTATCAAAAACCAAATTGCTATAGTTATTGCCTAGTTTGTCTTGTGATTCTATCCTATTCCACTGATCGACTACTCTATTTCTTAGCCAGTACCAAATGGTTTTGATGACCGCTGCTTTATAATATAGTTTTAAGATCTGATGTTTCTTGTGCAGTAAGATAACTGTATAGATATGTATACATGTATTGTATTTGTCATATAATTTATCCTATTTAGCATGTATTAGATTACCTGTCATCTAGGGGTGGGGAGTGGGGGGAAGGAGGGGAAAAGCTTGGGAAAAAAAAGTTTTTGCAAAGGTCAATGTAGAAAAATCACTCATATGTTTTGTAAATAAAAAGCTTTATTAAAAAAAAAGTGTACATTTAAGTTAAAGACAGAGTCAGGATTTGAACCGAAGTTTCTTGGCCTGCTGGTTCACTTCTCCCTCCATTACATAATTGCTACACAATTATCCAATTTTTTTTCGCCTTCTCTCTTCTAGGCATGATCACTATAGTTGGATGTGAACCACATTTCTATCTCTCCAGCTAGTTTCCTGGGTTGAGAATGTTGTACATTCCCCTGAGCTTTTATTATTGTCCTATCTGATGACAGTATTTTACATTAAAGTGCAGAATCCAGAGTTCAGATGGAAAGCTGGAAGAAATGTAGGACCCAAGGAAGGAAGTCAAGCTTGGGGCCCACAGTCTGCTGAGGAAGGAAGGGTATGCAAATCAGGAGGGTGTGGCCCACCTCCTCACCACATTTCCTCAGGGGCCCTAAGACACCTGCCCAGAGACAGAGAAGGAACACACCTACAAAAAATGGGCAGAGAACTTACAGTGTCTGCCCTGGAAGGGACTTAGAGGAAAAGGACTGTTGGAGTCTTGATCAGAGAATGCTATAGAAGTAAAAAGAGCTATCTATATATGATGAGGAACAGAAATGGAATTGACACTGATTCAAAGGGAGCTGAGTTCAAATCCCACCTGTGAGTTTGGACAAGTCCTCTTTTGTAAAATCAGTGGGGAAGAAGGAGAGGGCTCTGTGGTGTCTCCTGGCTATATAGCCAAGATCTAGGCACTAAGCACTGGAGTACAAAGATAAATATGAAACAATACTTAGGGAGTTTATTTTTTAAGGGGGAGAGCAAAGACAACACAGAGACATGATTATATACATAATATGCAAAAATAATGGGAGGTAATTTTTAGGAAGGGTTAAGACCGAGAAAGAAAATGTCGTAAAGAAAATGCCTTTTGGACTGAGCTTTGAAAGAAACTAATAAGAACATTAGAGAAAGAAGAGAACTTGGGACCTATAAAGTAGGGATATGGAACTGAAAGGGATCTTAGAACATATGATATAGTTTTTAAAAAAATTCATGTGATTGATAGATTTTGCTTTTAATGTGGCTTAAATTTTCTCCTGCTTGTCCCTTTCAGAGACTATCCCACATAACAAAAAAATTTTTTTTGGAAAGAAAAAGGAAAGAAGAAGAAAAAAAATCAATAAAGCATCAATACATTGATATAATTTGATAATGTATACAATGTTCCCCACTCATAGACCTTTATCCCTCCCTGGCAAAGGAATTGGGAGGGAGGTAGAGGAATGGGAAGGTGTCTTCTTTGGGGCCAAACTTAGTTCATGTAATATTAGAGTTGAAAGGGGCTTTTGGCCATCTGGGCCGATCTTTTCATTTTACAAAGAAGGTGAAGGGGTTATTCAAGGTCAAAAAGTGAGTTAGTGAGTGACAGAATCTGGCCTGAAGCCAAATCTTATGACTCTAAGTTCCCCTGTATTTCCTAAAAGGTCTGTTCAGAGAAGGGGAAAAGTTAGGCTGCTATTAATGTAAACGCATTCATATATTCTCTAAAGGGGGGAAGCTGTGACCTTGCCAAAGGTACTTAAAACTTATTGCTTTGGGAACTGGAGCAAATTGAGGGGCCTTGGACCTGCTGTCAGGTGTTCAGGGCGGGAAGTTAAGCCATAGAGTTACTATAGCAACAGCCTCCTTTCCTGTATGTTGTGGCAAAGGTTGAGGTTGCACTTTGAGAGTAACTGAACTGGTTGTCATAAATTTATAGACATCCTGCCAGCTCCACACCCCACACTTTGCAGCTCTGTCCTCTGGGGCTCAGCACCTATCTGAGCTTAGCTTCTTATCAGAACACCACAGAGCCCTGTGGCCTTTCAGGATTAGGACCTGCCTTAATGGCAGGCTACTAGGGCCACTGAGGTGATGGCCTACATGACTGGCCTCTCTAGAAAGCCATTCTTTTCCCTCACCCTCCAAGGAAATCGAAGAGAAGCTGTCTGATGTTTATAGGGTTTCTGTAGAGCAATGACTTACCATTCGATCAGTTCCACAAGCATTAATTTTGTTAAGCTTTAATCATTGTATTTCTAGCCATGCCTATTGCATAGAAATGTCTATAATCATCTATTTAAATAAATGCTTGTTGAATGTAGTATGCTCCTTCAGAATGGAATTCAGTCCTAACACTCTCTCTGACATATGTTATTGTTCATTTGTTTGATTGGGCGGGCTCCTTTTGACCCCATTTGGGCTTTTTTTTTTTTTTTTTCTTGGCAGAGATGCTGGAGTGGTTTGCCATTTTCTTCACCAGCTCATTTTACAGATGAAGAAATTGAGGCAATTGGAAATTGAGGCTAGATTTAAATTCAGGAAGATATTTTTTTGACCCCAGACCTAGCACTTTATCCACTTTGCCTCCAGCAGCTCCTTGGAAGGAGTTTAAAGGCCAACTATTTCAACGTACTCATTTTATAGATAGGGAAATTGAAGTCTAGAAAGGTTTCAATTTGCTCAAAGCCATAAAGTGCTAAGTGGTAGAAGTGTAATTTGAACTTGGTTCCTCAGATTTCTTTTTTCTGTACCAATGTCTTTCCATAAGAATCAAAAATGAAATGGATTGAAGATATATAGAAAACTAATGGAAATATATACAAACAAGAGCCACTCTACAATAGATAAATGGTCAAAAGATATGGACCTAAGGAAAGATAAGCTATTAGCAATTATGTGAGAAAAAATGCTTCAAATTACAAATAACAAGAGAATGAAAATTGAAACAATTTTAGGTTCCATCTTAATTTGTCAGATTGATAAAGAGGAGAAAAAAGTAAGATGACAAGTGGTGGAGGGCCCGTGGATTATAGGCACACTGAAGTATCTTATAGACACTTATAGACATCCTGGTGTAATATTAATGGAACTGAATTGGTTATTCCATTCTGGAATCATACTCCAAAAGTCATTAAACTGAAAACATCTTTTTGACCTAACAACACTACTACTAGGCTTATAACCAAAGGAGATCAAAAACTGAAAGGATCCTTATGTACAAAAATTGACAGAACTGCAGTTTTTGTAGAGTAAAGAATTAGAAACAAAGTGAATGTGCATCAATTGGGAAATGGATGAATAAATTAAAGTACATGATTATAATGGAATATTACTATTCCTAAAGAGATGATGAAAGGAATGGATTCAGAGAAACCTGGGAGGAATTGTATAAACTGATGCAAAATGAAGAGAGCAGAACCAGGAGAAAAATTTATACAGTGACTACAACATTGTAAATGAAAACAACTATGAAAGATTTGATTGCTACAATCAATGTAATGGCTAACCCCTGATTCATATTTTATAATTCTTGTAAAGGAGGTAGACTGGATGTGAGAAGTGAGGCATATATTTCAGATAATATGTAAATTTGTTTTGCTTAGCTTTACTTATTTGTTACAAAGGATGGCTTTTTGTGGGAGAGTTATAGCAGAGAAGGAAAACAATGAGTGATATCGAAAAATGAAAAAAGCATCAAAATGGAAACATTAAAAATACATAGAAGTGAGCAGTAAGTTAAAAAGGGACACAGAGAAGAAGATGGAGAGTGTTAAATACCACATTGAGAGAGATGAAAGAAGAGATCTCCTCCTAGACCATTTATTTTCTGTGAGACACCTCTCCCCAGGGCCACCTGGTTTTCATCTTTTCTCCTGCCTCATTCTCCCAGCCTCTACCTAAGTCCCTTCAGGACCCAAACTATGTCTTCTGTTTGGGGCACCAGATCTGCTTTTGATCTCCCCCATCTTGCCTCAACATCTCTTCAGATGCTGCTTCTTCTGTGGGTCACTGCTCCAGCTAGAGCCAAGGGGAATGAGGAAAAGATCATTGGTGGTCACTTGTATTCCCTACTCCCAGCCTTGGCAGGCTGTGCTGTTTGTTTCTCAATGTTTCCAGTGTGGGAATGTCCCCCAATCTGATATCCCAGCATCCTTCAATGCCTTGAACACTAGAATCTCATCTGATGAAGAATGTATAAATGCTTATCCAAAAGCCATCATTCCAGGCATGATCTGTGCTAGGGACACCTGCCAGGGTGAGTCCAGAGGACCACTGGTGAGCATTGGGGCCCTTGTGTCTTGGGGAATGGAACACTGTGCCCTGTCCAAGTTTCCTGATGTTTATGCCAACCTATGCCATTACCAGATCTGGATCTTAAATGAAAAAAGAAGAAGCCTTTACAAACTTCCCTCACCCTTTCAAGAAGATTTCCAAGTCTAACCTGTCCCCAGTCCTACCTTCAGGGACAAGTGGCCTGAAACTAGGACCTCACACCCCACAAAAGAACCCAGGTTCATGATCCTTCTGACCAACCCAATTGACCTCCCCCAAGAACAGGATTTAGACATCTTGACTTCCCAGTGATGGACTTGCAGGACCCAGGTTTCATGTCCCCATCTCTAGTCTGAATTTGGGTACATAGAAAGGGAATCAGGAGAATCTGGAGATAGGAAGGACTTTAGACCCTGAAATAGCAGGTCTGGAAAGGACCTTGTAATAAAAAGACCATATACTGGAATTTTTACAAATGAAGAAACTGAGGGTTAAAGTGATCTGCTAATATCTCAACAGCAAAGATTCTAAGTCAGATTCAAGACTAGTGTTTTCATTGATGTGGGGTTTGAAGACATATATCTATCTCTAATCTCTCAAGTCCCTCAACCCCTTTCAAGAACTCACAGCCTTGCTCAGATATCTAGAATAAGAGGTAACTAAGCTGGTCCCTCTAGGTCACCCCTCCCCAAAAGTCTAAGATTAATACAACCTATGGGACTTCCAACCCCCCCTCCCAAAAAGCAAAAACCCAAACCATGTTGAGTTTAACATACACTTCAAGCAAGGCTGTATAATAGGTTTGTGATAGCATGTAAAAATCTTTTCTCTTTTTGTATGTGAAGATATTTGTTGATAGTTGTCAAGTTTATAATTAATTTTAAAAAAAAAATTAAAAGGAGTAAACTACATTTGGAGATAGTAAATTTTCCATTCCTGGAGGTGTTCAAGAAAAGTGTGTTAAGATTTGGCATAGAGGGGATTGGATTAGAAGGTATTCTGGCGCTTCTTCCAACTGGAAGAAATTCTGAAGACTTGTATAAAAATCCCAGTTTATATAGTAAGCTATCTATATGACCTTGGGTAAAGACATTTTCATTTTTAATAGTCTTACTTCCATCTACTTAAGGCTGATAGTCCTTAATTCCATAGATAGTATTGAGGTAAAAGAAAAGAGAAGCATGAGGGGATGGGAGGAGGAGGGAGAGAGGATGAGAGGTAGGGGGGGTGAGGATGGTGAGGAGGAGGTGAAAGGGGAGGGAGAGAAAAGGGGAGGGGAGGAAGAAAGATGGAGGAGAAAAAGAGGAAAGGGAAATTAAGAGGAGGAAGACAAGAGAGGAGGAGGGAGGGAAGAAAGGGAAGGTGAGAAGAGAGTGGGGTGAAGAGTGGGAGGGAGGAGAAAGGAGAGGGGTAGGGAGAAGAGACAAAAAGGGGAAGGGGAACGAGAGGACAAGAAAGGATGGAGGGAAGGAAGGAGAAGATATGGAGGCGGAGGAGGAAAGAAGAGAGAGGAGCAGAAGACAAGAGGTAAGAGGACGGAGAAAAGGAACCCCCGCGGGCTGGGGCGGAAAAGGCATTAAGAGGAGTAACCGAATGAGGCGGGAGTGAAGGACTGTGTTGGGGGGGAATAGAAGAGATCTCTAAAGGGCGGAGATTCATTCGCCCCGCCTCTTTTCTCCTCTGACTCGAGCCCGCCCCTCCCAGTCTCCACCTTTCTCCCGCCCCGCCCTCCTCTTGTCTCCAGCCAATCCCAAAGCATTTTGGACAGACCTTGGCTCCTGGGCGGCACTTGCAGCCAATGGAGCAGCGCATTGTTGGGCTGCGGGCCTCGAAGGCCGCACCCTGTGGCGAAGGGAGGAGCCGAGGGGGGCCGGGCCGGGGAGGAGAAGAGGAGCAGGCGGAGGGCGGGGGAGTACGTCAGTGGCTGAGGCTGCGCCGCCGCGACTGGAAAGAGGCGGGGCGCGAAGAGAGGGTGAGAGAGGGAGAGCGGGGTAAGGGACCAGCGGGCGTTGCTGCTGCTGTTGCTGCCACCTTCACCTTCTCCGCCGCCTCCGCCGCCGCTGTTGCCACAGCCGCCGCCTCTGCTCGTACGGAGGGGAGGGAGCCTGTGAGAGAGCTCCGCGCGGCCTCAGATTCTGGGTGGAGGTGAGCAGGGGCGGGGGCAGGCGGAGAGAGGAAGGGGGAGATTCCTTCTGGGGAAAGAGGCTGTCAAGATGCTTGAAGGGAGGGGGGTGTTGTTTGTGGGGAGGGGGCTCGGGAATCTGCGTCGGAGGCGGAAGGTGGCGGGATTTATGGGGGCTGCCCTCTGGGAAGAGGGAGCTCCCATAAGAAGGGGCTTCTGGTCTGGGGGGGGAGATAACCTGTGGAAGATTTTGCCAAAGTGGGGGTCCCTTCGCGGAATAGAGGAGAGGGAGATGCCCAGAAGAGGTTAGGCTGTGGAGAAGGGACCAGGCAAGGGGGCGCTCAGGCATCATGTAGTGAGGGCTGAATCAGGGTGGGGAAGATCAGACTGACACCAGCCACTGGTGATGGGGCAGGGTGGCCTAGGCGATGTCTGAGACGGTGGGGGGTGGGAAGGGGCTGACATGGGGGCATTCAGGTAATCCGGCAGGATTAGTGAGTCCTGCCCGGAAAGCCTTGGGCAGACGAAGGAGACTTACAGTGGGCACGACCTCATGAGCGTTCAGTAGATTGGTAAAAAAAAAAAAATAATAATAATAATAATAATTCAAATAGAGGCTTGTCGGCCTGGGAAGAAGAATGAATATTAATCTGGCATTAGGAGAATGAAGCCAATGTTTTGGGTAGTAATCCCTATTGCACATTTTAAGATAATGTCATTGCGGGTTTTCAATGTGCACAGTATCCATTTCCTTGCTCATTATATTAAAAGCAGTATGGAGAGTAGACAGCTATAATTATTTTGCTCAGATTGTGCACGATGATCTTAATAATATAAACCTTTCACCAAGGAATAAGTGCTAGGAAAGATGGTTGATTTGCACTTCTTTATGTGAAAGAATTGTGCAGGATTTTTGTTGAGTGAAGCGGCAACATCAAGGGTAGGCCATGTTCTGTTGGGATTTTCATGAGTTTACTAAGTGGAAGATCTGATATAAATGTATAAAAACAATGGTGTTAATTGTGTTATAATGAAGCATTATCTGGAATCAAGTACTATCAGCTACAAGTTGCTTTTTTTTTGGCATGCAGGTGTATATGTGCAAAATATATATATATATATATATACTTCTGGGTTTAAAAATATATATTGAAAATTACTTCAGCCAAAAAAAAAATATCCCTGTTTTAGGGATAGGAAGACGATCACACTTGATCTTTACTGAATATTATTGCAGTTGGTAGTCATTCATTAACTCTTGATTTTTAAATGTTTCAGAAGATCCTTGTTAAGAATTATGCTTATTTTTACTTTAGAGATTCATAACCACAGAATATTATATAGATATAAACTGCTTTTAGGCTAGTGGGTATTGCCATATTCTTATACATAATACCCTTAAAATGGGAGCATTCAAGTGTTATACCCAGGGAAAACATGATGGTTGATAATAGTTTTATTTTGTTTTTTTGAGTAAATTGGAGTATATGGGGAGAGGTTTATTGAAAGTTTACTGTCTCAAATTTGTGAAACAGAAGGAAAAACAGAAAGATAACTGTTCTATATATATTTATATATATTTAGTATATACATACATGTATATATTAAATTAAGATTTTCATATTGATTTGTTTTTATATCACATTCATTTCCAAATTTATCCCCACACCATGAAACCTTCCATTGAAACAATGGTTTTTAAAAAGAGGAAAAAAAGCAATTAAATGAAATTTATTGGCAGATAGTTATGTGCACTGTTCCATACCCATTATCTTCCACTTGACAGTAAAGGAATGGAGGTACATTTTCTGAACTCTTTTTGGGGTCTAAACTTGGCCACTGTAGTTACAAAGCATTCAGTTTTGTTTATCAGTTCCCTTTTAGAGTGTTTTTCTTATATTGTTTTCCGGATGGTATTGCTTTAGTAAAGTGAATTTAAGGACTGTATTGTGAACAGTTTCTAGTTGTTATTTATTCCATTCAATGATGGAGTTGTCCCATTTTAGGGGATTGATAGACACACAAAGAGGTTAAGTGACTCACCTAGGGGTCATACAGCTAATAAGCATCAATCAAATTTGATCTTAACTCTTCCTGACTTCAAGCCCATACTATCCATTATGCCATGCTGCCTTCTGATATGATTTATGCCTTGGAAAAAACCAAAATTGTAGATTGGTTTACTAAGGAAGTGAATGGTTTTGGCAGTCAAAACTGCTTTAGAAAGACTTTGATGTGGTTATATAATGCTTGCTGTGCCACTGTAGAGTTAGTTTGTTATTTATGGCATGTTTTGGTCTAAATATTAAAGTTACAAAACAATGAGTCTGACTAGAATTTCTAGCCTAGAGAGTAGTTTTCCTTTTCTAAATATTAATATTATATAGGCAGACCATTTTATACTTTTCTATTTCTGAAGTTATCTGATAAGGAGGAAACTGTTTTGATTGATTTTGTATTGCATATGTTCCTTGGTATGATTGCAGATTTTCAGTTAGCCACTTCTAGAAGATTTTATTTTAGTTTTTCAGAATATGTTTCAAAAATGTTTGTAATGAATTTTTATTGAATGTAACGTATTGTTCACTTTTAATAGACACTTACTATGCCACTTGTTTCCTATGCTTGGCGTTTTCTTTTTTTCCCCATAAGAACATGATATTAAAAGAATAGATTAGATGATAGTCTTCTTAGATGTTTTATGTTTGCAAAATGGAAATGTTTTATATGGCAATAATATAATTGTCATAGTTGGAGTGAAAGAGGATTTAGTTTCCCTTATGTTTTCAGATAAATTGTTTTGATTAGACTACTGGTCTCAAAGACCTCAATTTTTATTTTTTATTTTTTTCAAATTTCTAAAAAATTTTAAACCTCAGTGACATATCTCTGCTCTGGTTATGGCCAGGAACCTTTCTACCTATTCGTAATCTATAAGAGTTATTGTACAACAAAATAATTTGTTGCCTTGTGGCCCTCCTGTTGATAAAACTGTCTCACTTAGCTAACCTTGTCACTAGATTATATTAGATATAGCAGAGTTTATACCTCACTGGCTGACCTTTCAAAATCTAGAATCATGCTAGGATATGGCTTGAAGAATAGGACTTTGGGGGAGGTTTTGCTTATTTTTTAAAATCCAGTATTTCAGACTCAACAATTTAATGAGTTTTAGATGTGCCAATTCTGAAAGACTTAAAGCACCTAGCTCTTTGTTCAAGCTAACTTTAATATCAAAGACTTATTAATTGCTTTCCCCTCTTCTCTTCCCTGTTTGCCTGGTTTTTTTGGTCTTGAGCCATCCCAGAATCCAGTGAGAGACTGCCTGTGGATAGGAAGAACTGCTACTCTGGGGGTGCTCTTTCCCCTTGACTTTTTTCTTCACTCTTCACTCTTTCTGTTTGGTCACATTTTCTCATCAGTTACCCTCTTTTCCTGGGACCATGCTGATTGAAGAGTAGAGCAGAGAGCTTCTCCCAAAATCTCCATTGAAGGAGGGCACCCAAGCCAGCTGTGTTTTCATTTCCAACGGCTGCAAAAATAGTATAATATTAATGTTATATAAAAATGATAAACAAACTGATTTTAGAAAGGCCTGGAAAGATTTACACACAAATTTGCTGCTGAGTGAAATAAGCATAACCAGGAATACATTGTACACAATAACAGCAAGATTGTGCGATGATCAACTTATGAAAGACCTGGTTCTTCTCAGCAGTTTAATGATCCAAGACAATATCAATAAATATTGGATAGAAAATGCCATCTGTATCCAGAAAGATGTAAATCAATATATTCTATGTTCACTTTTTTTTCTTCATGATTTTTCCCTTTTGTCCTGCTTGTTGTCTCCCAACATGATTTTTTTTCTTGTACAAGCATAAGTTTCGCACATTTATTCATTCACATACATGTATTCCTTTTTTTAAAAAGCTTTTTATTTTCATAACATATGCATGGATAATTTTTCAACATTGACCCTTGCATAGCCTTGTGTTTCAGATTTTCCCCTCCTTTCCCTCATCCCTCCCCTAGATGGCAAGCAATCCAGTGCATGTTATACATGTTAAAATATATGTTAAATCCAATATGTGTAAACATATTTATACAATTCTCTTGTTGCACAAGAAAAATCAGATAAGAAAGGAAAGAAAATGAGTAAGAAAACAAAATGCAAGCGAACAACAACAAAAAGAGTGAGAATGCTTTGTTATCCACATTCAGTTCCCACAGTCTTCTCTCTGGGTGTAGATGAGTCTCTCTTCATCAAAAGCTCATTCCCAACATGATTCATAAAGAAATATATATTTTTTGCAAACGAGGGTGGCCTGTACCAGATCTAAAATTATATTATAAAGCAGTGGTCACCAAAACCATTTGGTACTGGCTAAGAAATAGAGTAGTGGATCAGTGGAATAGGTTAGGTTCACAGAACAAAATACTCAATGACAATAGTAATCTAGTGTTTGATAAACCCAAAGACCCCAGTTTTTGGGATAAAAACTCACTATTTGACAAAAACTGTTGGGATAATTGGAAACTAGTATGGAAGAAATTAGGCATTGACCCACACCTAACACCATATACCAAGATAAGGTCAAAATGGATTCATGATCTAGGCATAAAGAATGATATTATAAACAAATTAGAACAATATAGGATGATTTACCTCTCAGACCTGTGGAGGGGGAAGGAATTTGTGACCAAAGAAGAACTAGAGGTCATCATTAATCACAAAATAGATAAGTTTGACTATATCAAAGTTAAAAAGTTTTTGTACAAACAAAATGAATGCAGACAAGATTAGAAGGGTAGCAGTAAACTGGGAAAATATTTTTACATTCAAAGGTTCTGATAAAGGCCTCATTTCTTTTTTTTTTTTTTTATTAAAGCTTTTTATTTGTATAACATATGTATGGGTAGTTCCCCAGCTTTGATCTTTACAAAGCTTTCCATTACAAATTTTACCCCCAGTCTCCTCCCCTCCCCTAGATGGCAGGAAGTCCACTACATGTTAATAATGTTGAAATGCTTGAGAAGTTATGCAAGAAAAATCCTATCTACAAGAAGAAAAAAAAAAGAATCAGAGAAAGGCAACACAATGCAAGCAAATATCAATAGAGATCATGAAAATGTTACGTTGTGGTCCATATTTCATATCCCTCTTTCTGGGTATATATGGTTTTCATCAGTGAACAATTGGAACTGGTTTGAGACAATTCTTTGTTGCAGAGAGCCATGTCCATCAGAATTGATCATCATGTAATATTGTTGTTGCTGTGTATGATGATCTCCTGGTTCTGCTCGTTTCACTCAGCATCAGTTCATGCAAGTCCCTCCAGGCCTCTCTGAAATCGTCCTGCTGGTCATTTCTTACAGAGCAATAATATTCCATAACATTCATATACCATAATTTATTCAGCCACTCTCCAATTGATGGGCATCCCTTCAGTTTCTAGTTTCTAGCCACTACAAAAAGGGCTGCCACAAACATTCTTGCACATGTGGGTCCCTTTCCCTCCTCTAAGATCTCTTTGGGATATAAAGGCCTCATTTCTAAAATATATAGAGAATTGACTCAAATATATAAGAATTCAAGCCATTCCCCAATTGATAAATGGTCAAAAGATATGAACAGACAATTTTCAGATGAAGAAATTAAAACTATTTCTAGTCACATGAAAAGGTGCTCCAAATCACTATTGATCAGAGAAATGCAAATTAAGACAACTCTAAGATACTACTACATACCTGTCAGATTGGCTAAAATGACAGGAAATGATAATAACTGTTGGAGGGGATGTGGGAAAACTGGGACACTGATAGTGTGGGTGGAAATGTGAATGTATCCAACCATTCTGGAGAGCAATTTGGAACTATGCTCAAAAAGTTATCAAACTGTGCATACCATTTGACCCAGCAGTGTTTCTACTGGGCCTATATCCCATCAATTGGAAAATGGCTAAATAAATTATGGTATATGAATGTCATGGAATATTATTGTTCTGTAAGAAACAACCAGCAGGATGATTTTATTTTATTTTTTATTTTTTAATTTTTTTTATTATTAATACTTTTTATTTGCAAAACATATGTATGGGTAATTCCTAAACATTAACTCTTACAAAGCTTTCTATTACAAATTTTTCCCCCCTACTCCCCACCCTTCCCCTAAACAGTAGGATATCTACTACATGATAATTATGTTAGAATACTTAAATCGAATATATGTATAGTTATTGCCACACATCATTTTTTTGTTCAGGAGAAATCATATCTATAAGAAAGAATAATCCGATAAAGGAAATACAATGCAAGCAAACATCAATAGAGAACATGAAAATGTTATGTTGTGGTCCACATTTCACATCCCTCTCTCTGGGTGTATATGGCCTTCTTCACTGAACAATTGGAGTTGGTTTGAAGCATTTCATTGTTGAAGAGAGCCATGTCCCTTAGAACTGATCCTCATATAGTACTGTTGTTGTCAGCAGGATGATTTTAGTGAGGCCTGGAGAAACTTGCCTGAATTGATGCTGAGTGAAATCAGCAGAACCAGGAGAACATTATACACAGCAACAAGACTATACGATGATCAATTCTGATGGACATGGTTCTCTTCAACAATGATGTGATTCAAACCAGTTCCTATTGTTCAGTGATGAAGATAGTCATATATATCCAGAGAGAGGCCTGTGGGAACTGTGTGGACCACAACACAGCATTTTAATGCTTTCTGTGAATATTTCCATGCATTTTGTTTCCTTCTTAGGTTGTTGTTTTTTTCCTTCTCTTTCTAGATCTGATGTTTCTTGTGCAGTAAGATAACTGTATAGATATGTATGCATATATTGGATTTGTCATATAATTTATCATATTTAGTATGTATTAGATTACCTGTCATCTAGGGGTGTGGGGTGGGGGGAAGGAGGGGAAAAGCTTGGGAAAAAAAAAGTTTTTGCAAAGGTCAATGTAGAAAAATCACTCATATGTTTTGTAAATAAAAAGCTTTTAATAAAAAAAAAGAAATGTATATTTTTAAAAGTTAGTATACATATACAACCAGAAAAAATAAAACAACAATCATAATAAAATCAAATCTGTTGGATCTAAATAGCTGGAGCTCTTCAGGCTTTACCATTCGTCCTGCCTCAAAGTCCTGAAGTCTCCTAACATTGCCATCTAAGCTGTTTGTGGAACTTAAGGAACCTTGAGTCCAACTTCTGCCCTCCCAATGAACCTTTAGCACATCAGGATCTTTACATTTGCCTTGCTGTTTAACTTTCTTTTATATGTTATCTCCCTACTTAGAATGTGTGCTCTTTGAGAGCAAGGACTATATGTCTCTTTTTTTGGGTACCCTCAGCATTTAACAGTGCTTAGCACATAGTAAAGCTTAATAAATCCTTTTTCATTAACCAAATAAATCAATAAAGTCACTTTTGTTTGGTACTGAATTTCCTGCCTACAGTTTCCATCTACTTATTTATTAGATTCTAAATTGGTTAGCTTTTTTTTTTAATATGTATACATATTTCCAAACTTATCTTGCTGTGCAAGAAAAATCCTATCTACAAGAAAAAAAAAAGAAAATCAGAGAAATGCAATGCAAGCAAACCGATAGAAATTTTAATGTCAAAGTTTAAGCTTGATTCTAGAGGTAACAGGAACTTTGACATTAAAATTTCTTTACAATTTACAATCTATCTTCTTTATTCCTTTATAGTATTCTTACACTTTCTTCTATGTACTTAATTGTCTACATATTAGTTTACATTTCCATACACAATGCTCCATCTCCCATATCTGTACCTTTGTCATGATTGTCAGCTATCCCTAAAATGTATTCCCTCTCACTTTTATCTTTTAGAATTCCCTCTTCCTTCAAGACTCAGCTTAAGTACCACCTTCAGCATGAAATTTTTACCAGTTCTCACCCTTCCCCAACCCAGCAGTTAATTCACTCATCAAAATTACTTCATTTTGTATATTTGGTGTTTATATTTATATGTACATATGATATTGTTATGTTAACACACACATATGTATGTGTATATATATGTTTGTATTTAAAACATAACTCCTTGAGGGCAGGGTATGATTCTATGATGTCTTTTTATCCCCGGCATTTAATGTTTGATTAAGTCTCCTCTTATTTGTTTGACTGCTTCTCAGTCTCTTTTGCTAAGTTTATCATCTGTGTCTTACCTTCTAACTGTGCGTGTGCCCTAAGACTTTGTCCTTGATTCTTTTCTTCTCTCTATATTCTCACTTGGTGAGTTAATCAGCTCTCTAGTGGTGTTCAGTAGTGGCTATGCTGATTCCCAGATCTGTATATTCAGTCTTGAGCTCTAATTCTGCATTACCAATTATCTGTGGGACATTTCAATATGAATTTCCTGAAGGCATCTCAAACAGGTTCAGAAGAGAACTTTTTATATTCATATCTCCTCAAGCCCCTAAATATAGCACAATGTTTTTATTCATCCAAATGTTTACAACTTTTGTGATTCTCAGCTTCTTAATCTCCTACAAGTCCATTTATAATCATTTGCCAAGTCCCGATGATTTTACTTCCGCAATATTTCTTAGAACCATTTTCTTCTCTCCACTAATCTGTCATCACTCTATGTGCTTAGTATAGAACCTGTCACATAATAGATGCTTAATAAATGTCTATTAATTGAGAGTTCAGTTTCTCATGGATTCTTGCAGTAGACTTTTAAAATAATTAATATTTTATTTTTTCCAGTTACATGTAAAAACAATTTTAAAATTTCATTTTTATAATTTAAAATGTTTACAATCTCCTATGCCTCTCCTTGAAAACATAAGCAATTTGATAAAGGTTATATATTTGCTGTCATGTAACATATTTCCATATTAGTTATGTTGTGAAAGAAAACTGACAAAAGCTCCAAGAAAAGTAAAGTTTAAAAAACAGTATGCTTTGATCTTCATTCATATTCCATCAATTCTTTCTTTGCAGGTGAATAGCATTCTTCATCTTTAGAGTTCTTTAGAGTTGTAATTAAATCTTTGTATTGCTGAGAATAGCTAAAAGTCATTCACAATTGATCATTGAACAATATTGCTATTACTATATACAATGTTCTCCTGGTTCTGCTTACTTCACTTTATATCACTTCATGTCTGTCTTTCTATTTTTTCTGAAACCACCCTGTTCATCATTTTTAATGCCACAGTAGTATTCCATCACAATCATATAACATAGCTTGTTCAGCTGTTCTCCAGTTGATGGGTATTCCCTCAATTTCTAACTATTTGCTACCATAAAAAGAACTGTTATTAATATTTTTATATTTATAAATCTTTTTTTTTCTTTTTTTTCTTTTTTAAAAAATCTTTTTGGGATACAGACCCAGGAGTAATATTTATCATAGACTTCTTATATATTTCTGCATTCCCCCTTTCCTCTCTTCAGTCTATCCTTTACATAACTGCCAAAGTGATATTCCTAAAGCACATGTCTAAGAATATCACTCTCTTGTTTACTAACTCCAGTGACTCTTCTGGCATCTAAAGGACTTTATAGCCTAGCTCCAATCTACCTTTGAATGAATGAATGAAAAAAGCATTGTAGGCTTCCTGTTTGCTAGATATATGCTAAACAGTCCTTACCATTAAGGAGCTTGCTTTCTTTTTTAAAAAAAAGTTTTTATTTTTATTTTATTATTTTTTTAGGAGCTTGTTTTCTAAAAGGGGAGTAGAGACCAAAGGTGGGTTATTTAGTCTAAAAAATGACTACATGGTGATTGAAGCCATAAGTAACTGTAGTTTTGATTTGATATTTGTTCCCACAGGTAGAGGTAGAAAGGGGATGGACAATGGGACTTTGATGCAGTCTAGTAGGAATGTGACTAGAAAACAGTATGGGAGTCTGATGTGACCTACAGATTATGAATTCCTATCATGACTCAGAAGCCCAGGGCACCTTTCCTAACCTATTACACAATACTTTTAATTTACTTTGAGGTCTAGCCAAATTGGCCTATATATAAGGCAATCTCTTTTTCCTCTTTGTGCCTTTGAAAGGCTGTCCCTTATGATTGGAATCCACTCCATCTTCATTTCTTGTGATCTCTAGCTTCCTTAAATGCTCCACTTAATTACTTTTCAGATTTAGGCATGGTGGGTATGGAGGAAAAGAAAAATCTGCCTTCTTTTGGAGAATCCCTTCTGGGAATGTGAAAGGTTTTTGTTTTTGTTTTTAGAATAGAAGACCAAACTTGAATGAAGAAAGTGGCTATAAAAAGGCTTCCAAAGATAAAGGAAGATTATCTATGAAAGAGCTAAAATATACCATAAGAAATATATGCAGATGTTCAGAAGTAAAATTTGATGGGTTTTACTATTGCTGTGAAAAACTTCTGGCTTTCTAGATTGGAATGAAGAAGACTATACATTTTTGTGAAAGGTAGGATGCTGGGAATATGGAAGACCAGATCAACAAATTTAGTAGAAGAGTGAGTTTAAGGTGCCTATCATGACTATTTGCCTATTGGCATATTAATAAAAATGCATATGATTAAAAAAAAACCCTCAAAGCTCAGCTAAATGTTGCCTTATATAAATAAGGTCTTTCATATTCCTTCATCTGCTTACTCTGTGTGTGTGTGTGTGTGTGTGTGTGTGTGTGTGTGTGTGTGTGTGTGTATGGCTGTTTCCCAAATAAAATTTAAGTATCCTGAAGGTAGGGACTGTTTCTTATTTGCCTTTTTACCTTTAGTCCCTACCACATAGGTAGGTGTTTAATGAATGCTCATTAATTTGTATTGATTTTACATAGTTCATAATCCCACATGAGCACAAGCAAGTAGGGCCTTAGAGTTTGGCTGGCTATCTCTTCCTCCTCTGCCCAAAGTTCAAGGAGAGGGAAAGATCCTTTTCATTCTGTAGGCTTATACTTTATCCTGTGTATTTTGTCTGAATTCCTTGTTGCAATGTTTCTCTTTACTTGGATGCTTATGGCTGTTGTTCTAGTCTTAATTATCACTAGAAAAAAAGAGATTTTGAGTTTCTCCATTGGAGCCTTTTGTGTATACTCAATTCTGATCCAGTAGGTAATTAAAAGGCTTTTTTCTTCGTCACATATGAATTCTATACTGGAAACAGCCACAGAATATTCAGACATGCTTTGAGTCTAGGGCAGGGCCCCTCTATTACATGTTATCAAGAATTTCCAGAAGCAGACTCAACAGATCCCCCATGTGGTTAGGCATTGGGTAGAATCCCCGTGCATATTTTGAGGACTAGATTCTCAGTGGCCAGTTCTTTGTTAAAGATTGTTCAATTATTAGGATAGAGAAAATTAGACATCAATATGGATTATTAACCATGAAGTTTTTGCTTTATAGCCTTAAAGTTCTAGGGAGCTGAGGCAGCTAGATAGCTGGAGTCAGGCCTCAGACATTTACTATGTGACCTGGGCAAGTTACTTAATTTCTTTTTGTCTTAATGCACTGAAAAACGAAATGGCAAACCACCTCCAAGAAAACCCTTTGGACAGCATTGGAGTGTTATGGTCCACAGGGTTATGAAGAGTCAGACATGAATGAAAGAACAATATCCAAACCTTTTGGATAGATTCTTAAAGTAGTTTGACAAGAATAATTATTTATAATACTTATATATTTGATTTTAATTATAATAATAATGATCTCTTTAATGCTAGTACCTTCCTCTTTGTTAATTATTTCCAACTTATCCTGAATATATGAGGAGGGTACATGTATGTTTGTGGGTATATGCGCACATCTTGTTTGTAGAAAGTTGTTTCTATACTGGCTTTCCCATTATTTGGTCCTCTTAATAGTCCTGTGAGGAAGGTTCTATTATTCTCCTTTTACAGATGAGAAAACTGAGGTTAAGTTGAGATATATTAAATGATTTGCTCACACAATTATTGTCTAAGGAAAGTTTTGGTCTTGGGTTTTTCTGACTACTACTATCAGACTCTATCCATTGCACTGCACTATTAGTCTTTAGGACTCAGTATTATTATACAGCTTATCTTTTTAGCCTATCTTTTTCTCATAAAAGAAAATCAGATACAATTGATGGTAGCCTGCTTAAGTGGTGAGTTTAGAAATGCACATATTTTCCTTTTCTGGAATCCTTGTAAACTGACATTTACAGATAAATAATTTCATTCTTTGGGCTTATCTCTTAGAAAATAGGCTTTACTTAGTTTAAAATATTTCAGTTGAGGGCAGTTATTAGCATCTAGAGGATCAGGAAATGCCTCTAGTAAGAGGTTACACATGCACTGAACTTTGAAAAAAGGGTAAAGATTCTAAGGGAGGGGAAGAAGGAATGCAATTCCAAAAAGGCTTAGGCAAAGGCATAAAGCCATAAGGCTTATAATATTGTAATACAAAAGTTGTATTCAAAATAGATAGAAGGAAAAGATTCAGTTCACATCTGACAAGGTATAAAATATTTTATCTAAGTAGTTCCCTTGTCTTTTGTTTTCTGAGGACATATATATTTCATTGTTCCCCAGGATTCTAGTTGTTTTCTAACTTATTCAAAGTTTTTTATTTTAGTGGCCTTTTCATCTGCAACATTGTTGTCATTGTTTATATTGATCATTTGAGTCTGTTGTCATATCAGTTCATACAAATATTTAGTCTGTTCCTTTGAGCTTTGTTTGTTTTTTTAACCAGAACCAAGTAATTTTTATGACTGCTATCTTATAATACAAAGATTTGCTAATGCTTTTTTCATCCTAGTAATCTGGTAATGCTTCACTTATAGTTTCCCCTTGTTTCCTTTGAGATTCTAGATCTTTTAATATTCCAAATGAATTTTATTTTCTCTAATTCTAAAGTTTTCTGTGTGTGATTCGAATGGCATATTGACACTTAATCTGTAAATTAATTTAAGTAATATAATTTTAATGTACTGAGATGGGTCCAATCATGAACAGTGAACATTTTTCCAGTTATTTGTCACATTTTATTTCTATAGTGTCTTATAATTGTAGTTATATTTAAAACATGTGTGAGTTTTGGCCATTTAATTCCCAGATATTTTTGTATTTTATAGTTATTTTAAATGAAATTTCTCTCATTTTTTCCTGTTTTTTACCAGTACTGTGAAATGTTAGTGTTACTACTAGTACTTGCTAGTATTAGAAAATGATGATAGATTTTTCTTTTTGTTGTGGTTTTCTTTTGTATATTGATACTTCATTGAAACTATCAATCAAAATACTTGTTTATTTTTGACCAGTTCTCAGGTTTTCCTAGTAGATCATCATGTATGTCATCTGCAGAGAGAGATAATGTTTTCTTTTGTCTTATTTCCATTACTGTTATGTTTAGAGCCATGTCAAATAATAGGAAAGAGGAGATGCATCCTTTCTTTGATGAAAAGGTATTTTTTGTTTTGAGAAAAAATGTTAGCTTTTGTTTCTAAATATATAATTTTGATCTAACTAAATAAGGGATCTTCCATGGGAGAATGCATTATTATCTAGTTACATTGTTATAGTCTCTTTGCAAAGATTTAAACATTTTTGCATAAATATCCATTCAAGAAATTAGTTTAATTCTCATTCTCTGATTTGTCTCACTTAGTTTGGATATCGGAGCTATATTTGCCTCATAAAAGGAATTTGGAAAACTCTTAGGCCTTTTGATTTTACTTTTGAGAACTTCTGTGGCCAAATATTAATTACCCTCTAAATATTTGATAGAATTCGCTTGTAAATAAAGCTATCTGGTCCAAAAGTTTCCCCCTCTTTTTGTTAGTTCATTTATAGTTTGCTCAGTTTCTTTTTCTAAAATTGTTTTTTTTTTTAATTTTTTTTTTCAGTATTTTATTGTTAGTTTTTTTTGATATATACTTTTGTATAGTTATTTTCAATAATTCATTTTTTCCTTCTGAATTTACCTTATTCATTTTTTTAATTTTGTTAATTGGATTTTTTTCTCTTTGATACCTTTTTTCTTTGCATGAAATGTAAATCTACTTTTTTGTACCTTCTGCTCTTTGCTGTTTTGTTACTTATGAGTTTAATATTAGTCCCACTAACATTTCTAAACTTTAAACTAAGATTTTTTGGACAATATTTTCCTTAAATTAGTTTGTATACTAAAAAACTTTTTGAATTCAACTTTACATTTATTATTAAGCAAGTGTAGAAAATTAGAAAAGATGTAAAATAGTTCAATGTTTTTTCTAACATTTTCTCCTTTAATTTTTATTTTTAAAACCTATAAATTAAGAAAATTAATATTGAAGTTAAAATTTTTTGTCAAATAAACTTCAATAAATTTGATTTTTAGCTTATTAGGTAGTTTTAGGTCACAATTGTATTACTTTTAACCAGAATTTACAAGTCTTATAAGAGCAAAGTACAATATGAATCTTAAAGTGAGTGAGTGAGAGAGGCATGGTTGTATTAGCTACAAGACAAATGTTTTTTTGTTTTTCCCATTGTCACACATTTCCTTCTGTGTCCTTTATATACCAATTGGTTTTTGAATACCTGGAATCAAAAGTAAAAACTGCAAGACAGATTTTTTTCTTCATGGATGAAATAGCTTCTTTTATTCTTTGAAGACTAAAAGGGAGTGGTGGCACTGTGATTTCAGAGCTGAAATGAGCATCAAAATGAAGAGCTTTTGAGCACATGGTAGAGAAGACCGGAAT